>JAHWFP010252592.1:66015-88849 GCA_023313725.1 Lithobius niger | reverse complement strand
TTAATTTCACAAGTTTTGCCCCAATTTAACGCCGTCGCTTTGTTACAATCTTCACCTACTGTGCGAAGTTCATCTGTTCGCCTAGTGCTAGCTTTATCCATACAATTTGGACATCAATTATTTTACCTCGACACAGTCACGGCTTATTTGTTTGGTAAAGTGTCACGTGTCGTATATCTACGCCAGCCCCCTGGATTTATCCAGCAGGGGGAGCATGGGTGTGAGTTAGTATGCCTATTACATAAATCCATCTATGGGCTAAGCGAATCTGGGCGAAACTGGTATCAATGTATTAGTGACATTTTATGCCGGTTAGGTCTTGTAAAGTCGCAATATGACCCATGTGTGTTCATCCAAAGATCTGGTGATAATGCATTGGTGCTATGTTTATTTGTTGATGATAAGCTAATTAGCGCAAAGTCACAGCAAATTTATAACCTTTTCCTGTGCAACTTGCGTAAGCATTTGGAAGTGACTGAAGTTGAAGGGCAAAAATACATTGGCTATGAAATTGAACATACTCCTGATTTCATTACTTTGTCAAATACAAAGTATATCCAAGCTAAATTGGCTACTTTTGGCCTTGAAGACGCAAATCCTGTAAAAACTGTCTCAGCCACCCTTAAGGTCTTGGGAGAGTGTTCAATTTCAGACCCAATCGAAAAAACTACTTACTTAGAAATGCTTGGTACATTAATGTTCTTGGCTATACATTCAAGGCCTGACATACTTTATAATGTGGTGCAATTAGCTCGGAAATCTGGCGACCCAAAAGTACCGCACTACACAGCGTTAAAACGTATTTGGAGATACCTAAAGGGTACCAAAGATCGAAAGATTATTTATTCCAAAAGCAAATTAGGATCTCTACGCGTGTTTTGCGATGCTTCCTGGGATTCAGTTTCAGGCAGCAAAGGAGTAACTGGATTGCTCATTAGCCTAGGTAATTTGCCAATCCTCTGGACAAGTAAAACTCAACCCTTAGTTTCACACTCTAGTTGTGAATCAGAGGTTATGGCTATGGGCGAGGCAGTGAAAGAACTTGTCTCAATTCGTGGACTTTTGTCTGAATTGTGTACATCCTTGCTTGTTTATCCAGTGCCAATTTATACAGATTCCAAATCTGGTATAGACCTGATTGTGAATGGTGAAAGTGCGCAATCACGACACTATTTGCACAGGGTGAATTATATTCAAGACGAAGTTCTTAAGAACAACATTGAACTTAAGTTTTGCCCTACCACAGAAATGCCTGCTGATCCGTTGACTAAAAACATCACGGGATCAAAATTGACAATTGTAATGCGTGACCATTTTGGTTTGGAATGATTGCGTAACTTTTCCCCTTTTTAGGTTTTGGGTGAAGTTTTTCCGTAATGACCGCCTCTTGTAACGTTTGTGAGGGGTTCTAGATGGTTAAGCGTTAATGTTTCTACCACATAAAAAAATGTTTTTTTCCCCATTCTAGTCAAGTCTTAACGTACTTGTGTCACAGTTTTCGTACATTGGTTACGAAACCACCATTTGTTGGTCACAGCAAGTATTAGTGATAACACATGTTTTTAGAAATATTATTTCTTCGCATGTTTTGCTTAAGGATGATAAGTTTCCTTTTAGCGTTGGGTATAACCTATTTGCAATGTAAAGGTTATGTCTGGGGGATGACGCGGGGTACACAATAGTTGCATGCATATATTGTTGTAAGCGTTGTCGTGGTTAACCTTTGAACATTGTTGGATGTTATGGTTGGTGATGGCTGGTTTCTTGGGTTCATGTGAATACGAAATGTAAGTTTTTCTTTGGGGGTCAAACCCTAGTGAATTAAACCAAACTATGTTTAAAACAACTACGATGTCTGAGCCTTCTGTAGGAACCGTCCACACCGTCTTCCAACACAACACCTTTACTACTTTGAGGTTAAAACTTTATTAAGTTGTTGGGTATACCTATAAACCTTCCGAAGTTTGAAAATCTTAAATCTTTGGGCGACTGGTTGGACCAGGTTCTTTCTACTGTGCATAGAGCAGGATCCAGCCACTCTCTAGGTCTGATAAAGAAATGGTTCTTTTTTTAATTGTTCAGTTAAGTAACTTGGTTACATTGCATGCGGCTCTGCATTAGTTTGTTGGTTGTACTTTTATGATACTTGCTATCGTTTCAATGAACCTGGGCTTCACTGTAGCCACGAATCAGCTCCTTAAGGTGGCAAACTATTTTTTTTTATTTTAGGTATTAAAAATGTAACAACCATGTAGTTTTAGTGAAAATCACACCAGAAAACATATCCAATAGGTTTTTTTGAAAATTTCAACTTTTCAAAAAATTTCAAAAAAATTTGCCACCTAATTAGCATAAAGTATGCAAATTAGATACAATACAGAAATCAAGTATAATTATCTTTTTTTTTTTAATTTTTGCTTCAAACAAGTATCAAACTGCAGAAAAACGTATAAGGAAGACAACTATCCAAATCTTTCCCTATAAAAATAACTTTACGTAAGTTATTATGCAAGCCTAACCCAAAATTTGCATAAATTATGCGCACTTTTTTACCAAATTGTGTGAAACCGTACGTCAAACATACTTTTAAATTTTGTTGGTTAGCGGTCCTCGTATATATATGGAGCACATACTTACCAAATTTCATGAGGATTGAACCAATATCAAAGCTGTTATGCATGATTTGCTGGTAAAATACATCGAAAAATACGTTTTCGGCAATTCAGTTGTAAAGAAGGACTGGAGGCAACCATGTCTTACGACGATTGTACCCACTAGTGACGAAATGGAGTACTACAGCCTGGCAACCGAGGGCCAGTTGAAATATAGCATCGTTCAGAACGTGTTTGTGCTTGAAGAGGCTAAAAAAAATGCCACTAAAAAAATAAAACAGCAGACAGCATCCGTAAACAGCGGACTTCTGGTTCAACTTCCGAAAAAAATGTATGCTGCACTATTTTACTAAATATATAATTAAAAAACAACTACTGCAGATTAAAAAAAAAACTACTGCAGATTAAAAAAAAACTACTGCAGATTAAAAAAAACGGTTTTCACGATAAGAGAGAGAAATATTTCAAGTATTTTTTCCACTAAATAAAAAATTTTTTCACCTCTGTATTATCCCTTTGCTACCTAAGTGGGGGCATGTAATGGAGATCGCCATACTAGAGGGGGTAGCAGCCCTTTAATCTGTTAGTTAGGGTGGAGCAGCCCTTTAACTGTTTGTTGCATTTTTAGATGATTAATGCTCTGTTCTTCATTAATAACTTCTAATGAGCACCTGTAAGTCTTAGTGTTTGATCCAAACTGGGCTGAGTTGTGGATAACCTTACCTCTGGGTCTTCATGTAGGTATAAATGCATTAGCGATCTCCATTGTATGTTCAACGTCTTTAAAAATATTAATTCTTGTGTATTAAATTCTCTCACAAAAAAGCTTGCTTGGAAGGGATATCAGTTTTGGGTTCATATGCCTGGTTTTTGTAGCTTGTATTTCAGCTAGCTTGTGTTGAGCGCGGACCGGTAAACTAAGATGGTTGATCCTCGGAGGCCGTCAGTGAAGAGATCATTCAGGAACCGTGAGAAAGTCTAGACTAGAGAGACCGAGTGGATTAATTTCTAGCGAGAGACACCAATGGCTGTCGTAGATTTTGTTGGTAGAGGATTGGACGGCTTTCGAGGTGATACAGGAAGCCTGTTCCGTAGAAACACCTGTCGCTTCCAGCAATCGGACGATAGTAGCCACCCGTGTAGCTGCAGCGACTGTAGTCGGTGCTGAAACACGGTTCCCTTGTGTTGGGAGAAGAGGTCGGAAGACGTCGAGGCGGATCAATAAGAAGATCGAGTAACAGAGAGAACCAAGATGCTGCAGGCCAATTGGATGCTAGGATGAAGAGGCCTGGGGATCGAGCAATCATAAGGAGGACCAATGGAAGAAGCTTGGGTTGCAGAAAAAGGTAATAGATGAGTCGATAAATAGATGAAGGTCGGGAAGGGGCTCATGAAGAGGAACCGTCTGTGTGAGATGGAGAATATCCATCCTCCAAAGCAGTGTTAATACTGGGAGAAACGGGGATCGGCAGCGTCGCAGGATCGTGTTTGGGAGATAGTATTGATCACACCACTCGTCAATGCAGAAATAATGTAGGGGGCAGACCATCCATCGTCCGTAGAAGACGAGAAGAGCGAGGGAATTGAGCGTCCCGATGAGAGGATTTAGGTCTGCCAGTGTATAAAATTGAAGACCGAGGAATGCGTGAATTCTGTCCAGAAAGATAAGATAAAGATAAAGAAGAAGACGGCGTCGAGCAAAGCTCAAAGACACCCCCCCAGAAAGGAACCCAAAGGGATTAGCCCCTCCGTGCATCAAGGCGTGCCTTAAAGCAAGACAGGTTGAGTGCAGAAACAACAGAGACAGGCAGAGAATTCCATGGGTTGACCACCCGCTCACAGAAACAGCGTTGTCTAATATTGAGCCGGGATAATTTTCCCCTCAATTTGAAATGATGTCCACGAGTACTGTTAGGTCTAAGAAGAAAAAAATTGGAATAATCAATATTGAGAAAACCATGAAGAAACTGGTAGGTGAGAATAGCGTCTCTATCAAATCTTTCTTGTATAGAAGGCAGATGGAGGCGCTGAAGTCGATCGGAGTAAGTGAGTTTACAAACAGCTGGACACCATTTGGTGAGTATACGCTGGCACTTTTTAAGTTTGTCAAGGTGAGAGGAATAGCAAGGGCGGCAAACTTGTGAACAGTAGTCAAGGATAGGGCGTACGAAAGTTTTAAAAAGCATGGCAAAGAGGTAGGAATCAAGGTAAGAATATTTTTAAGACATAGTGAGCTATGCGGAAGGCTTTGCGAGTGACAATATCTATATGTTTATCAAATTTAAGTTTATCGTCAACAATAACACCAAGATCTCGGTGATAGGTAACTTGCTCTAGCTGCTGACCAGAGAGATAATATTTGTTACGGGTGTTGTTATAGCCGAAGTGGAGAACTTTGCACTTCCCAGGATTCAAAGAAAGTTGGTTAAGTTTAGCCCAGTTATACAAAGTTGAGACTGAGTTGAAGAAAGTGATCATTGGCATGTCCAAGCAGCTTGAAGTCATCTGCATAGCTATGTTCCAAACTTGCAGTTTGGCAGACAGGTCAGACATGAAAATATTAAAGAGAAGTGGTCTGAGAAACGACCCTTGAGGAACTCCGAAGGTGACAGAGAGCCAAGGTGCGAAAGCTCCTCTAAGTTGTACACGTTGTTTCCTTGAGGATAAGTTTGACTGTATCCAGGAAACAGTTGAGTTCCTAAACCCAAAGGCAAGCAGATTACTGATGAGGATGCAGTGATCGATAGAGTCAAAGGCGTTGCTGAAATCTAAGAAAATAATGTCGCAGGGATACCACTATCAACAAGACTAGAGACTAAATCGTAGGTACAAAGTAAATTTGTGAGGCATGAGCGCCCAGAAATAAAGCCATGTTGAGAAGAATGAAGTATTTGAAGCTTAAGGCATTCATCAGTCATAGTCCTGTGAACAAAACCCTCCAGGATTTTAGAGGCAATAGGAAGAAGGCTTATTGGGCGGTAATTATTGACAATATGTTGAGAACCTTCTTTTGGTTTTGGAGCCATCTTCCACTAAGAAGGGAAACAGCACATGTTAATAGAAGTAGAGAAGATATGAAAAAAAGGTTCAGCTAAGGAGTCAGCACAGTTCTTAAGAAAAGATGCGGGAAGCTCATCAGGCCCAGAAGAAGTATCTTCCTTAATTTTACGGAAAGAATCAGCAACGTCTTGTTTAGAGAAGAAGAAAAGTGCCAACAGTAGGCTGAATACGAGCGTGGGGTTTTGACGAAAGGAAGGAAGCGGCAAAGTAATTGTTGAGTTTTTCAGCAATAGCACTGTCCTCAGTAATGGTACTGCTATCATCACACCTAAGACAGGTGGCAGGCTGTGTTTTCTTGTCCCTATTAAGATAAGAAAAAATAATTTTTGGTTGATGTTTAGCATTAAGAATAATATTCCTTTCATAGGAAAGTTTTGCCTGTCTGATTCCGGTAACGGAATCATTCCTTGCCTTCTTGTAATGGGCGAAGTTAGTCCGGGTAGGGTTAGTAGTAAACAGACGATAAGTTCTTTTCTTTTTGTTGATGAGTGACCTGATTTCAGGGCTAGACCAGAGGGGGCAAGCAGAAGCTTGAGTGGTAGAGACTGGGATAAAATTTTGAATAATGTCTCGCAAAAAACATATCAAGCTGATAATTAACGTCCAGCCCGGAAAGCTCCTCAGACCAGTCGATAGATGAGATGATATCATTGATAAGAACATAGCCAGCAATTTTGAAATTTTGTCTTGTAATCGTACTAGTTTTAGCAGAGTATGTAATGTCAATAGAAAAAGTGAGGATATCATGATCATCATTACCTAAGGGTGCAGAATGCTTAATATGTGTGATAGAAAGATCACTCGAAGTAATAAGCAGGTCTAAGAGACTGGAGTTTTGCCCAACACGAAGTCTTGTGGGAAAAATGACAGACTGCGTAAGGCAGTTGTCTTGCAAAAAATGTAGAAAAATAGAAGAGGCGCTATTCTCGGTTTGGGATGATGACCAAGTATCCCAGTGAATGGTTGGGAAAATTGAAATCTCCCATGATAAGCACAGAATTTCTACCAGTCGTGGCACTAGAGTTCAACAAGGAGTCATAAAAAGAGTCCCAGTAATCAGGAAGAGAGCTGCTTGGAACGCGATAGTAGCAACCGATCTCAAGCTTTTTGGTCTGCAAAAGATGAATGGTGCACAACAGTGCCTCCCAGTGACCAGTAGGGTCACCTTCAGAATTGGTGACAGTGGCAGAAAGGCTAGACTTGATAAAGAAAGCAGCTCCCCCACGACCGCCGCAGAGCCGATCAGCTCAAAAAAGATTGTAGCCAGGAAGATTGTATGCACTGGATGGGATGGACGAAGAAAAGTGTGTTTCAGTGATGCCGATGATGTCGGGAGGGTTTAAAGAAACGATAGCACAAAGTTCATCAAATTTGTTGGAGAGACCCATTGCATTGAAGTAAAGGCATTTTAGAGAGAAGAGAGTACAAGTCTGGATTGAATGCTGGCTTGCTTTAGTGTTCTTGAATGTTGCATTCGTGGGTTCGCTCCTCCGCGGTATTTGGGACAGTATTATTATTGAACACAGATTCAGTTTCGGTAACACAGTTTGACCATAGAGCATTCTCGTCGACTGATGAACCACTATTACTGTTATGTCCGGATAAGGAGTGTGGTGAAATGATGTTGGCAAGATGAATGGCTGAACAGGTGACAGCTTTGGACAACGCACTGTGGGTGTGATTATTTACTTGCAGCTTTGTATTAGTATTGAAGTTGCTGTGGCATGAAGTATTGGTTTATTTTGCATTGAATTTGTTTGTTTGCCTGAGTTTCATCAGCTTCAGGCTTTTGTTGGCGCCTCCTAGAGTGCCCATTGAAGTGCATAACTTTTGCTTTGGGGGGTCAGACGTTGGACCGTAGCAAAATGTCGCCAAGGGTTTCATCAGCAGTTACACAAAAAGATGAGTACGAGGGGTATTTAGTTTTTAACTGAAAGCATCCAACAGACACTCCTAGGTGGTTTTGCAGTGTTTTTATAATCATGCCGCTTTTAGTGTTAGGGTGCAGACCACCAACGAAGATTTTAACCAGTTTGGTGGGGTGGGTAGTTTGTTTGACAGAAACAGGTTGCTCCGGAGTTGGAGTGCCGATCATTGGTTGTTGTTTGTCATTTGTCTTAACAATTTCCGAGAAAAAAGGACGTGCTTCTGTAGTAGGCCCACTCCTCCTGAAAGTAATATTGGAAGTAGGCAACTTGAGATCTTCATTTTCTATTTGCTTCTGTGCGTTTATCATTCTACGATAATTTTTCTTGGAGTAGTACATTTGAAACCTGGATGTTTGTGTTCCGTCAGAATCAGTATCACTTTCATGATTAAGCTGTGGGTTGCTGCCGTGGGTTGATTTCTTCCTACCATGCATGGAAGGGTCGTGGCGATCTTTAGATCTTGTGCCTCTGGCCTTTTGACTAAGGTTAATATTTATTTGAGTACTTGGTTTGTTGGTGCCATCGCCCAGATTTGCATGGGAAACGTTTGTATTGTTTACACTGTTAACTAGAGAAGTGCAAGGAAGATTTTCGTCCACGTGCAAGGAAATAAGGTCAGCCTCGGCGCCCGACTGGCGAACACCGCGTGTGGGGCTGCGCGTAATTTTAACTTGGTTGTTTGGAGCCGATGGTTTTGTTGTTCGAGTCCCCTGAAAATTGTTTTCGGATTCCAATTCAGAATCATCGAGAAACTTATCAAACAAGCCGTGGAAATAAGGGAAATTCGACCTGATTTCTGTAGATAAGTTATTAACAGCGTGCTCTAGGCTTTCGTAGCGTCGTATAACGTCGGATATGAGCCTGTTACGTTCCAGTAAACTGTCGACCACCGGCCATCACGACTCGCAGAACCATCGTACTCCAGGGACCAAATCGTCCGGAGTTTCGTTGTCACGAACAATATCAGCCACCGAATTTGGTACGCTGGCAAAAGAGGTATGTATTAAGTTTTAGCACAAATTGCAAGGGATGGTAGGCCCTGCAGCAGATAACGAATAATTACAGTACCGACATATTTTGGAGCTCCGCAAACGACGTCCTTCCGTCATGACGCGACTTGGGATACAGTCGGACAGCCTGTCTGGAGAGGGCATGATAACTGCCCGGGTGAGATTGAAGTGACCACCTAAGAAGACGAACGTCTGAGATGGGGTCAGGCAGGACTTTGGCTTGTTGACACCGAGGCCGAGATGAGATAAGAGTCGCAGAGTGAATTCATGGTTCTGAAATAAACGAGACGTGTCTTGATGGGGAGGATCCAGTCGTCAAGGTAGGCACTTACTCGGATCTTGTGCTTGTGAGAGAAAGCGAGGATCGGCCGCAGGACAAGAGTAAAGACACGAGGGACCACGTTTAGACCGAATGGTAGACAAAGAAACTCGTAGACCGTACAATCGTAAATAAAGTGGAACAGGTGCTGGACGTACCATGAAGTGGAATGTGAAGGTATGCACCCGCAAGATCTATAGAAATCATCCAATCGTGGTGAAGTAGAGAGAGGCGGATGGTTTCTATTGTTTCCATCTGAAAGTGAGGGTTCACAATGTACTGGTTTAAAGGCCAAATGTTGAAAATAACCCGGAAACCTCTCGTTCGTTTTGGGTAAAGAAAAATTCGACTGTAAAATCCTAGTTGCTCCGGATTGGTAGTGGATTGAATGCCAACAGGTCGGAGATCTCGGAGGATAGAGGAAGTGAGGGGCTCGTAGCGTCTCCCCAGAGAGGGGATCGAAGAGGTGGTGACTGGTGAAAATGAGGATGGAACCCGTGAGAAATTATATCGAGTACGGTAGAATTCGTGGTGAGGTCCTGCAACGCCGAGAGATAATAACGCAGGCATCCCTCAAACTGAAAGGGACAAGAGGTAATGGCAAGCGATTGGACCAGGGGAAGCATGGCAGTTGCGTCGATTGTAACGGCGGACGCTATCACGGCTGAGGTGCTTGTAACGCCACCGACATCTTTGGTTGACACGTATCTTGAGTAATAAATAGACATAAATCGCTGGAAATAATATGAAGGAAAATTGAAAATAAGCCAACAGCGAAAATCATACACTAGAAATAACGTAGTTCAGTAAGCCACCTTTATGCACTTACGTTTCGTCAGAGTGGCATGACCCAGATTCGAACCGGCTACTCAGTTCGACCCCAGATCACTTGCATAGCGCCCTAATCGCTATGGCCACATCCTCCACTGGCATAAAGATAACTCACTGAACCCGTTATTAAGGTCACAACCGTGACCAGGGCTCCATTCGACCGAAGTTCACTCGGCCATAGAAATGGAGAGGGAAGACAAATCATACACTAACAAGGCTCAATAAAGGAGAAATAAATAGGCATAAATAGCTGGAAATAATATTAAGGAAAATTGAAAATAAGCCAACAGCGAAAATCATACACTAGAAATAACGTAGCCGGTGTATGATTCCGGGGCATGCCACTCCGACGAAACGTAAGTGCATAAAGGTGGCTTACTGAACTACGTTATTTCTAGTGTATGATTTTCGCTGTTGGCTTATTTTCAATTTTCCTTAAAGGAATACTAAACTCTCACTTTTCCAAATTTTTTAATGATAGCTAAGACCCTAAAAACCCCTTCAAAACTTATAAAATGTAGCTTGCCTTCTTACTTACATCGTAATAAATTAAAATAGGTGCGTTTTTTAAGACACCCAACCAAACGTAGCACCGCGAGAGCTCGCGACTATGGAGGTTTCGTGAGGCAGCGTGACGTCAAAACCATAACGGTAGTGGGGAGCGCATCCTTCCCATCGTGCAGCACGCGCGACCACTTTCTGCTTGTTAACAAACACGACTACCAACAACGCTGTCGCTGTCAATTCGTTGCAGCCTTATCAGTTTGAACCTGTTGCAAGTGGGAAACGGAAGGCAAAAAGGTGCGAGATCGCTAAGAAAACACTAAAGAAGCCAGAAGACCCGTGGGATCCCGCCAGCGATGACCTGTCGTGGTGTAGATGACAGAAATGCCTGCACTACGAGAGTCCCAGGCGATGCCGTTTTGTTTCTGGCACACGCGCAGGTCACCTAGACAGGTGGAAGGCGCCGTTAAAGTAATGACATCACAACGCGTGGTGGTTCAAACGGGATTTTCTCCAGAGCTTGTGCATCGTCTGCTTAAATCAGGTAGTTTAAAAATTTATACGGCTTAAACATTGGCACCCATTGACGTCGGATACCTGTTAACATTAATTCCAGTATCTAAACTATCGATAAAAAAAATTCATTGTTGGAGGGTTTAGTATTCCTTTAATATTATTTCCAGCGATTTATGTCTATTTATATCTCCTTTATTGAGCCTTGTAAGTGTATGATTTGTCTTCCCTCTCCATTTCTATGGCCGAGTGAACTTCGGTCGAATGGAGCCCTGGTCACGGTTGTGACCTTAATAACGGGTTCAGTGAGTTATCTTTATGCCAGTGGAGGATGTGGCCATAGCGATTAGGGCGCTATGCAAGTGATCTGGGGTCGAACTGGGTAGCCGGTTCGAATCCGGGTCATGCCACTCCGACGAAACGTAAGTGCATAAAAGTGGCTTACTGAACTACGTTATTTCTAGTGTATGATTTTCGCTGTTGGCTTATTTTCAATTTTCCTTTACGTATCTTGAGTATCAGGTTCTGGGTGATTGTTACGACTTTTTACGATAACAAGCACAGCGTGGGCTACGGCCCCGGCATGGGGAATGGAGCGTCAGTGTCCTAAATTATAGGGACCTAACCTTAATACTGACTGGTTTGCGCTGCCACCAACGGTGGAAATTATTTAACTGTTTAACTGGAGTATAAATGTAAAAAAGGCTACATATTATTTTACAACTCCAAACAATTAATCCAGTAGGGAACGAACCTGAAGTTTAAAACTCTCGGTTTTTATTTAAAACTTCTGAAAATGAAATAAGAAACACTTTTTACATTAGTTCACTAGTCTGGCGTTTACAAGTATGAAAAGCATTAAAATTGAATTTACATGTTAGAAACTCACTTAAACAAGAACAACGATTTTTGTTCTTAAAAACAACTTCAATTTTCAACTAGGAAAAGAAGTCTTTGGGCTCCAGTCCAGGTTTACCCAGCAATTTGAACCGCATCCGTTAAGTTACAATTATCCTGACAGTTTTGTTTCAACAAAGATCAAACCGTCCACAATTTTGTTTCAACGAGTCCACGAAGATCAAACCGTCTGTTTGTTTAGATTAGGGTTTAAAATAAACAAGAAAAAGCTTGGTTTTTAGGAAGCACTCTTACGTTATGGAAGGCAGGGGGCCAGAAATGCCGATGGCTTGCCAACCATAATTTTCAGCAAACTAGAAGTTAGTTAAGTTTAAACTATAAATTTAGAATTGGATCGTCCTAAAGATAAACTTTTAAAGCTAAACTAGTTACATATGAACCACTACCATTTTACCCAGCATGGCAACCTTCGGACATGACATCTCCACTACTGACAGGCGTGACCCTTCTAGCTTGGAGACCTGTGAGCTGTGCTAAGGAGGGAGGGTAGCTGGGGCTTTTTATGCTAGAGAGGAGGATTCTAGCGACCAAAGCGCGGACGCCGAAGGAGAACTACGCCTCTCTGACTGGTTGAGGGCAGTGCTGTAACTAAATCGCAAGCACAGGGGACGCAACCTGTTATGCTGTTGCCCCAAAAAGAGTAATCTGTTGCCCCCACCCACTGTTTTTTATAGCATTTTTGCTCCACTTTATTTTGTCAGGGGACTCACTGAGTCCCTTGAGTTCCCCTTAGTTACGGCACTGGTTGAGGGCCAGGGGAACAATGGAAAGTGGGAGGACAGGTCGGTTTGGTACAGGATTTTGGTGCAGAGCCGTTTGAAGGAGTAGGGACATGTAGAGATGGACCAAATTGAGTTCCACTCAACTGAATATTGGGAAAGGCTCTTGAATTAAAGTATTGACTGTTGGTTTAATATTTCAAGACTATTATAGGCATGAAGTCAAATTAAAGCATGTAGGGTGGCTATTGCAATAAATAAATTATTGCGTCTAAATTAAACAAGCCTTTAATCGAAAACTGTGATGTTATACATCACAACTATAGAAGGTTGGGGTGGGGGAAACGAAGTGCATTGCACAGAATTACCTTGGGATTCGTTTGCATTTGTGAACAGATCTTTTCAAGATATGGACTTAATAAAAGGACAAGCTAGTTGGCATACGGATGGTCACAGTCATAGTTTTGGATGGAGATTTCAATTAAACTATTTTCACAATTCGTGTCCGTTAAAATTGCCGATGTCTAAAAAGGTTCGAGCTAATGGTAGAATTCTGGGGGCAAAAGAATATATAAAAAGGATAAATAATCTAGCTATAACACATTAACGCATTAACGCATTAATTAAATTGAATTTAACAGTTTGATGTTGGTGGAGATTTTTCATAACATTTGCGGCCGACAAACACAATAAAAAATATGACACTTAAATGTCTGTATCCACATGTATATGAGGTTAAGTACCCGAAGGCAGCCCCTCCAAAACATACAACTAAGCTAGGGTGCTTAGGTTTTTTGCCCTAAAAGAATAATCGAAAAATAATTACAAATATACGTGGAGTTTGTCAATAACGGCGACCGGAAGTGACGAGCATTGCAGCAGATTTGAAGTGTTTTTCAAATGGCTGTAGTTAATTTTTCAGGATGAATTTCACGATTCGGTTTCCCCAGAATTGTAGCTAGAGTGTAGGGTTATTAAATGGTGAAGAGTTTGGTCGTTTAAGTCCATTATTGACGGAGATATGCTTGGGCGATCGAGAAAAAAGAAGTGTTCCCCGAGGTTTTTGATATTTGAAGTCCGGGTATCCTCTCCAACCCTGGATTTTCGGTATTCCGTCATTACACGTCCCCACACGGAGGATTTTATTCAGGCTTCTTGTGAACGCCGAATAAAAGTTGAAACAGAAGGGTTAGTTCACACAAGATATGCAAAAACAAGACTGCAAAGCCATGTAGCAAATAACACAAAATAAGTCCATATTAAGTATTACTATCTGGAGATATCCATCTCAAACGTATGTTCATTCAGTCCAAAATGAGATTTCGAGTTTCCATTCATTTTAAAAAAAAATGAGATTGCGAGTTTGGGATACTTATTCCTATCCCGGAATCCGGTTTGCAAAATATAATTTACACTGTTTACAAAAATATTAACTTAGCCGTTTTGTATTTTTTGGGGGACTAACGTTTTTGTGGCTTAGAAAATTTTTAAGTAAAATAAAACGTTACAAGTTAATAAGAGCACTAGTTTTGCAACAATTAACTAAATGCTGTTCGTGCTGCTTCGTGCAGAAAAATCGTTAAGCATTCAGAAAATTGGGCAAAAGACATTTAATTAAAAAAAAAACACTAATTTTTAAAGCAGAGAAAAAAATTACAGGGTTATGGTTTTGTATCGATCAACAAGCAAATGAGGCCGTCTACTGCTCTGGTAATATGTCCTTAGCCATTCTGCCTTTCCTCAAGTCTAGTTTTTTTTTATCCCGGAAAACTGCGATTGCAATAAACCTAGCCTGCGATAGGGTTTAGAAAATTGAATACTGTGGGTACGCATAAAATAGCTCTATTTACTGTTAAACAAATACCACTAGAATGGTTTAAGGTTACCAAACAACTTGTTTACAATTTAAAATGCTGAAGGGTTTGAGGTATGACCCATAACTTAAACAAAATAATACAACACTGGTAGGTTTTATGGATAAAAACGCAGCAACCTTTTAACGATAAGAGTTAACCTTTTGCACTCAGAGGTGAAACAGACATCTTTTTTAAAGAAAGACATTTCATGAAAACTTAAAGAGGAGTTAGCCAGGAACCACTAGACTCCCATAAAATGTTCCTAATAAATATTGAAAACGTGTAGCTCAGTCTTTACAAACTTTCTTCCACACAGGAAGAGGCAGAAATTTATAAGGAAAGAAAGCATAGACACTTAAAATTTAGGTGTGAAGTCCAAAACGGGAAATAACTGGAAGTTGCTTTTGTTGTGGACGAGCTTCCAACAAACCACTTAACAAAGTTAAAGATAAAATAATTTTCAATTCATTTTCACTGAAAAACGATGCGTTTAACAATTAAATGTTTAAACAAAATATTTACGTAATACTTTCGGCATTCAAATGATGCTTTCCAGGTTTGTACAGCATGCAGTCTCTGAAGTTTTAGAATTAAAATTTCAGCAGACACACTATTTACGTTTGGTTGCTCCTAGATGGAGCCACGGTAGTAGAAGCACACTACTTCTACTTCTAAAAGAAAACTAGCACGGGAAATTACTTTGTTAGGTTTGCGTTTAACACCAAAAAACTCCATTTTTAGAGAAAAAAAACTACATTAGGTTAAGTGTTACAACTTCCGTTTCAATGCAAACACCTATTCAGTGCTAGAGCCATAATTATGCATTTATTTCCACCCTACACTGACATAGAGTTCATCATTAAACATTGGTCCAATTTTTAAAAAGGAACTGGGAAAATCTATATTTAAGCTTTAAACACTGGCCTACTGACTTTAAGTTAAATTAAGCTCAGGGAATTTTACTTTACAGAACTCTGGAAAGAAATTGAAATACGGAAGAAAACATCGTTGTTTACTTCCGGTTTACCGGACACACTACCGTTTACACGAGGGTTAACAGTTTGGTTGGGGGAAATCTTCCTTTTAATTTTACCATTTTGAGGTCTAATTAAATCACCACTAGGTTTACAAGAAACACTACTCGTCTGTTCACACCTTTTAATCCAATCATTAAAATGGGGCACACCAGCTTTGCTTCGGTTCAAGGCAACTGGCTTGTTTGCTTGTACGCGGGGAGAAGTTGCCTTTTCCCACTACCTCCTTTATGGGGCTCACGTTTTTTCATCGCTTTTAAATGTTAATCACCTTGCCACATGCCACTAGTCTGGGCGTTCCGCTTGGCCGCGTCAGTTAATTGGTCTGACCGGACTGACTCATCAGCAGCATTAAACGTATCAGCACGACTGCAATCTTTTAGTGTTTGCGGGCTGTCCCATCGTGGGGGGAATGAACAAACTTTGCAGACCTTCTTTCAACGGACTTAAGAGTAACTTTTAGGTTTTCATAAACTGTATAAGTGGTCAAGCGTATCATATCAAAAACCAAAACTGGTAAAAGGGGCCGCCAAGTTCCGAATGGTTCGGCCCTTCAAAGGAGTGATATCAACACTTCAGTTAATCGCACCGCTTAATAGTTCGAAGGTTAAATGAAAACTAGAACATTGCTACTTTGGGTAGCAATGTCCAAGTTTTCATTTAACGTCCAAAGTATTATTCGGTGTGATTAAGTTGGTGAATGTTTTGGTGTGTTGATATCACTCCTTTGAAGGGCCGAACCACTCTCAACTTTGTAGCGGCGGAAGCTACGACGGGCTAGGTGCTTGTAACGTCTCCGCACTCATGGTTAACATCCAGCTTGTAGATATGACTGAATAATGACTTTCTGACTATTATGACGTATAACAACACAGTTGGGCCTCAATCCCGGAGGGAGTGAAGTTACTTTCCTATTTAAATTAGGCTATCCAGTATTTCTACCTGGTCTTTAAGGCTGCACCACCGGTGGGTAAGTTTAAAAGCTAAGGGAGTTTAGAAAAAAATGGGCTACATGTTATTTAAACGCTAGCAATTAATCTACACTAGAAACCGTATTTGAAGTTTTAAAAACTCTTGGTTTTAATAAAAATCACAACAAATGAAAAGGAGACTTTATATTTTGGTCACTAGTTACAATGAAAGCTTTAAATTAGCAAGAAGGCTTTCCGTGAAAGCAAACAAATTTACATTTAGAAAATTCAAGAACAAAAAGCAACAACGGGCTTTTTACACAATTATAAACAATTTCAACTACAAAAAGTAGTTTTTGGGTCCAATCCTGAAAACCCTCCAATTTAAACTCGCATCCGCTAAAGTCTTAATTAGTCTTAGACATATATCTCTTTCGCAAAAGAGCGCCCGAATCCTTAAGAGCCACTGTCTACCGTTTAAGTCAAAACGTGGTTTAAAATAAACAAAGGAACGCTGGTTTTTAGGAAGAGAACCACTCTGACATAACCGCAAGTAAAGACCGAAAATGCCGTTTGGCTTACTCCACTGTAAATATTCTAAAACAAGAGGTAAGTTAAAAACTGAACTATAAATTTAGAATGGGTCCTAAAATTAAACTTTCAATTAGCTAGTAACTTACATACTGACCACTACCTTTGCCCTGCATGGTAACCTTCAGAACGCGACATCTCCACTCCTGACCGGCCGTGACCACCACTTGTTTTAGATCTGTGAGCTGTGCTATGGATGGGGGGTGACTGGGGCTTTTTATGCTAGAGCGTCAGATTTTTCTTGTAAAAGCGCGGACGGGTAGGAGAGCTACGTGGGTCTGATTGGCTGAGGGCCTTGAGAACAATGGAAAGTGGGAGAAGTTGGGTAAACAAAGGCTTTTGCTTGGGAGCCGTTTGAAGGAACAAGGACTATGTGCACATGTGCCAATAACGAGTTCTGAACCGTTAGACAATGGAAAATTGGCTATTTTGATACTTTGGGAGTTTTGGTGTACAAAATATTAAACTACAGTGTTATGCACTACAACTATTGAAGGAAGGGGGACGAAGTATAATGCACAGTTTGACTTTGGCAATTTAATTGAAGGAACAGATCGTTTGTTTTGCATTCGGGTTGTTGGTAGTCACGGTCGAGTCTACACTTTACTATTTACAACAAATACAATTCACGTTCGTTTAAATCGTTGCTGAAGGAAGGCTAAGCAGAGGTAGTGATCCGGGGGCAAAAGATTAAATTCAAAAGGTTAAATAAAACTAGCTCAGTAAAAGGCTATATGAAAATTATAAGTTGAGTTTTGACTCAGCAGAGAATGGTGATAGAAAAAGGTCGGACATTTTTCATGACAATTTGGTGCACAACAAACAAAATAAAAAATATCGTACTAGATCTGAATCCAACACATATGTGAGGTTAAGTACCTTAAAGGAAGCCCCTCCCAAAACACAACTGAGCTAGTGTATATAGGCCTTATGCCTGCAAAAAAATAAAAAGAAGTAATTACATTTGTACATGGTTTTGAAGCTATGGCGGCCGGAAGTGTGAGCGCTACGGCCCAGTTTGGTGACTTTTTCAAACAGATGTATCTGCAGAACTAGAAGAAAATTTAATGTTCTGTTTTCACAGGAATAAAGTTCAAGTGAGTGGCTATTAAGAGCCTCTATGTTTGGCCGATTCTTATGGTAACTTCCTGTCGAAATCTTCAACCAAAGTCGGCAGATTTTGGTCGGTGGGGGGGGGGCCTGAAGTGTGGAGCTTCAGAAAAACTGAGTTTTTCCTCGAGGTTTTTGATGTTTGGAGTCCGGGTATCCTCTCCAATCATGCCGCAGCACAGAAATCTATTACAACTTGGTGGCCTCTTCACCATGTTTTGGCTTTGTTTATTTTGCTTTGTTTTTCAAACTGGTTAATGTTTCGTGAATTTGACGTGTATACAATTTCTTTGGCAACGTTGTTTAGATTTATCATGCTACACTAGTGTGTGTCTAGGCACGCACGTCAGGATACACGTTGTCATTGTTCGAACTTTGGCTGTCCAATAAGAGACGATGCAATCACCCTATGAAAATTAACAAGGGGATGAGCGGACTAGAATTACCTAGCTAGCTAGTTACACATTTTCAACGTTATTGAGGGTCAGATTTTGCACTGAAAGCAGCTTAGCTGGCATTCCTACACGAGTTAATTTTTGTCAGGTACCTTATTATTTTTATTATTATTTTTCCCCAAGTACCTGAAATGTCCCCAACTATGCTTCAAGATATGAAATATTGACGCTATGGCGCCGTGCTACAATGGTTTACAACCTCGACAATTTAATTGATGCGATGTTTGTTGTGATGATTGTTGCCTAACTTGGCGCGACACACTAGCGTCTATCTAGATTTCTGCCAAGCAAAATGGGAAATTCATTCGTAACCTGGGAAACTGCGGCGGTAGTTTTAAGAAGTCGGCCGTCATCTAATTTCAAAATTAAATTGACTTGTTCAAGTTTAAACACTTTTTTACTTAGGTTAGACCTGCATTTTACGGTTTCCCTAAGCCTGGGCTAATTGGTGGCCAAATTGCTACTGACTACGTTAATCATGCTGGCCATGTCTTGAAGGCAAGTCACGGATCTGTTTCCTAGTCTACACTTGAAGGTGCTAGATTGCAACACACTTTGGACATTTGTTTCCACGCTAAAACAAGCATTTGACTCTTCAATTTTAGTGTTTCTCTCTGGACATTCGTTACGGAAATGTTGGGGGGATTGCAAATGTAGCAACGCCTAACTCTGTTATTAGGGTTAGATTATAAACTAGCACTATCACCACTGGCAGAGTCCCCACTAGGGTCGTCTGCTTTTACCTTCACAGATCCAGCCGGCTTAGCTGTTGTGGTTACTGTTGTTACCACGACGGTGGTTTGAGGGTTTAGAACCCTGACTCGTCTGCCCAGCACTAGGCTATGTCTTGACAGAACGAGAAGCAGTTTCATTAGCGATCTGCTTATTTCGAGTTGTGAACTCGTCACATAACTGAGCGGCTTCGGCCTGGGTCCCTGTCTTAATTTGGTCGGGCAACCATTTACGTAGCTGGTTAGGTCAAGATTTATAAAACTGCTCTAAAAGCATGAGCAAGATTGTTGAAATCCCCGTTAACTTTGGCTAAAGCTAACCACCTACAAAACAACGTTTCTAATTCGAATGCGTGATCGTGATATTGTTGATCAGGATCACTTTCTAAAGAACTAAATTGGGTTTGTGCTTTAGTTTGTACGAAACTGGCAAGCAATTTAAGTTTGACTACCTCGTAATCTTGCATTTCCGTGTGGGAAAGCTGATCGCAAACTTTAACTAAAACCTCACCCATGAGGGGTAAGAGACCTGTAATCCACTGATCCTTAGGGATCTTTTGACTAGTCATGGTCCATTCAAAAATCTTTAGAAAACTATTTATTTCTGATTTTGGCGTCCGCTTTTTTATTAGACGAACGAGGTCTGCAACCTTCTCTTGTTTGGGAACTGGATTTGGTTGAGCTCGAGGAGCACCGTTAACTCAGTTTGGAGACGGGTTACGATTTAAAGTAGCAGCACTTAGCCTGGCTAGTGCAAGCTGCTTGTCGAGTTTAGCTAGTTCCATAGCACTCGATCGTTCTTTAATTTGGGCTTCTTGCTCACGCAACTGTGTGGCAAGTTGACTTTCCTTTTCTTTTAATAAGGCATCACAGTCTTTAATTTGGGCTTCCTGATCATTCAGGGCTAACTCGTGGGCACGACGTTTGTCAGCGTCGGCCATTTCTAGGGCTTTAATTCTAAGCTCTTCAGCTTTTAATGCTAGTTCATGCTCTTTGGCTGCTAATTCTTTTCGTTGTAGAATAGTAGCTTCTCTCTTCTCAATAGCATTAGCTAGTTCATCGTAGAGACTAGTTAAATCTAAACGGTTATCGTCATCCTTCAGTACTTCAGTACTTCTACTGTTTTCTGCCTGGTTTTAGTTACAGTAAGGCCTAATTTGATACAGGCCTTTTTAAGATCCTTGTACTGGATATCTTTAATTATCTCGTCTAAATCCATGTTTTCAGACATTTTTTAAAATTTTTAACGTTAAACTGGTTCAAAATAAATCTTGTATATTTAAACCAAAGTTAAATGCAGCCGCATAATAATTTTACGATAATTTTGAGCAGACCGAATTACTTAAAAAACTTCTCTCCCAAATCCAGTAAGTTTGTACATAAAAATACACTTTCAAGGACCCCCAGCACTCTGGTATATGAATAGCTAAAATACATAAATGTTTCTAACTACAACACTTGGCTTGGCGGCCTTTAAGCATATCCTATGCACACTTACCCTTTTACACACAATCGCTGTTGTCAGTCAAGTCCTTCTGGTTTCCACCGTGGCTCACAGAAACCTTGCACTGAATACTTGTATAGAACGTCCTGGAGCAGTCTACTACACTGTGGCTTGGGTTGGCACTCAAGGTCCACTGAACTGGTGTGACAGAGCTCCTTTTCCTGGGGTGGATCCTCCTCACAGAAACTGGGGTTACTGGGATATCTCACGACTGGTGAACATCCACTGGTGAAGCGGTGATTGCTGCTTCCTCGCGCCAGCAGTTGTTGTGGCTGCTGGGCGGTGTTTGTACTGTTATTTACGGCAGTACGGACATCTGCTTAGTGACTTTGTATAACAGAGTCACAGGCATCTACTTCATGATCGTTTTGTCTTGATCACAGACGTCTGGTTGGAAGTTGGTTTCTTCCTTCTACAAATTTGGCATAGTAGCCTGGCAGGGGGGAAACGCTTGCAGGGAACAGCACCTGTTCATCCCACCACTGCCACCAAAATTGTAACGGCGGACGCTACGACAGCTGAGGTGCTTGGAACGCCCCCGATAGCTTTGGTTGACACGTATCTTGAGTATCAGGTTCTGGGTGATTGTTAGGACTTTTTACAATAACAAGCACAGCATGGGCTACAGTCCCGGCATGGGAAATGGAGCGTCAGTGTCCTAAACTATAGGGACCTAACCTTAATACTGACTGGATTGTGCTGCCACCAACGGTGGAAATTATTTAACTGTTTAACTGGAGTATAAAGCTAAAAATGGGCTACATAATATTTTTACGCTAAAACTATTGGTTTTCATTTAAAACATCAGAAAATTAAATAAGAAACACTTTTTACATTAGTTCACTAGTCTGGCTTTTACAAGTTTGAAAAGCAATAAAATTGATTTTACATGTTAGAATTTTCACTTAAACAAGAACAACGATTTTTGTTCTTAAAAACAACTTAAATTTTCAACTAGGAAGAGAAGTTCAGGGCTCCAGTTCAGGTTTACCCAGGAAATTGAACCGCGTCCGCTAAGTTACAATTATCCTGACAGTTTTGTTTCAACAAAGATCAAACCGTCCACAGTTTTGTTTCAACGAGTCCACGAAGATCAAACCGTCTGTTTGTTTAGATTAAGGTTTAAAATAAACAAGAAAAAGCTTGGTTTTTAGGAAGAGAACCACTCTTATGTTATGGAAGGCAGGCGGCCAGAAATGCCGATGGCTTGCCAACCATAATTTTCAACAAGCTAGAAGTTTGTTAAGTTTAAACTATAAATATAGAATGGGGGGTCTAAAGATAAACTTTTAAAGCTAAACTAATTACATACGAACCACTACCATTTTGCCCGGCATGGCAACCTTCGGACGTGACATCTTCACTCCCTAGGACACCTGTGAGCTGTGCTAAGGAGGGAGGGCAGCTGGGGCTTTTTATGCTGGAAAGGAGGAATCTGGCGACCAAAGCGCGGACGCCGAGGAGAGCTACGCCTCTCTGATTGCCTGATGGCCAGGGGAACAATGGAAAGTGGGAGGAGAGGTCGGTTTGTTAAAGGGTTTTGGTGCAGAGCCGTTTGAAGGAGTAGGGACATGTAGAGATGGGCCAAATTGAGTTTAACTCAACTGAACATTGGGAAAGGCCCTTGAATTAATGTATTGACTGTTGGTTTAATATTTACAAGACTATTATAGGCATGGAATCAAATTAAAGCTTGTAGGGTGGCTATTGCAATAAATAAATTATTGCGTCTAAATTAAACAAGCCTTTAATCGAAAACTGCGATGTTATACATCACAACTATAGAAGGTTGGGGGGGGGGGGAACGAAGTGTATTGCACAGAATTACTTTGGGATTCGTTTGCATTTGTGAACAGATCTTTTCAAGATATGGATTTAATAAAAGGACAAGCTAGTTGGCATACAGATGGTCACAGTCGGAGTTTTGGATGGAGATTCAATTAAACTACTTACACGATTCATGTCCATTAAAATTGCCGATGTCTAAAAAGGTTCGAGCTAATGGTAGAATTCTGGGGAAAAAAGAATATATAAAAAGGATAAATAATCTAGCTTAGTTAAATGCTATAACGCATTAATTAAATTGGATTCAACAGTTGATGTTGGTGGAGATTTTTCATAACAATTGCGGCCGACAAACATAATAAAAAATATCACACTTAAATGTCTGTATCCACATGTATAATAATAATAATAATAATAATAATAATAATAATAATAATAATAAT
>JAHWFP010252592.1:10653-66005 GCA_023313725.1 Lithobius niger | reverse complement strand
ATAATAATAATAATAATAATAATAATAATAATAATAATAATAATAATGATAGTAATAATAATAATGGTTTGTTGCAAATGCACCAGGTCAGGGAAGGGCAGAAGTGCCACTTATACCATGCATAAGTAAGAAAAGTCTTAAAAAAAAAAACAAGAGTCACAAGGACCTGAGTCGGACAAGGGATTAACACCATCTAAGAAATTTAGATAGGTCAGTAGTTAAAAGGCGAGTTTTAAATAAACTTAGGGAAGTGGCCATGACAGTTTCAGCTGGGAGTGAATTCCAGATATTCACTACACGATTTGAAAAAAAATTATTTTCGACAGTCCAATTTCGTTTACAAGTTTCAGAGGATGGCCTCTAGTTCTGTTAAGTACCCGAAGGCAGCCCCTCCTAAATACACAACTAAGCTAGGGTGCTTGGGCTTTTTGCCCTAAAAGAACAATCGAAATATAATTACAAATATACATGGAGTTTGTCAATAACGGCGACCGGAAGTGACGAGCGCTGCGGCAGTTTTGGAGTGTTTTTTTCAAATGGCTGTAGTTTATTTTCCAGGATGAATTTCAGGATTCGGTTTCCCCAGAATTGTAGCTGGCGTGTAGGGCTATTAAATGGTGAAGAGTTTGGTCGTTTAAGTCCATTATTGACGGAAATATGCTTGGTCAAAGACCGAGGTCTTTTTGCACTTGGGCGCTCGAGAGAAAAAAAGAGAGTTCCCCGAGGTTTTTGATATTTGGAGTCCGGGTATTCTCTCCAATCCTGGACTTTCGGTAATCCGTCATTACACGATCAGAAGTTGCTCTTCGGCCTGAGGGGCAATCGCACCCACGCCCATGTCCCCTAATCGGAGCGGGCAAACGGTCCTGACAACGTGGGGAACGAACTGGTCTGTCTATTTGTAGAGGAGGGCGGGAGGCTCAGTCGTCCCTAGAATCAACATGGTTCTGGTAGTTGGAGCTTCGAGAATGCTGGACGGGCTTTGGACAAACTGGTTTCGGTTTACGAGTGATGTCAGGATGAGGGGCCAACTTGGGGATAAGACCTCGAAACAATGCATCTGATACATGAATCGGTTGATTCCGAAGGACATGACGGGTGGAATCGTGAAGGTTAGGGACTGTGTTGAGGACCACATCTCGAAGCAAAAGAGTAGATTTAAAAAGGGCTCGAGTGAACCAGTACATAGAATGATACATGGTGAAGCAGGCTTTACAAAAAAACTGGCTGTGAGATAGGTGAGGTCCTTCGCACGTCTTCAGGTGGAGGATCGGTCCAAAGTTTTTCACAAATGGCGTTGGTAGCGATATCGAGGACATCGGCTTGGGAAGCCGCTTGCAGGTCTAAACGAAGTAAACAGTCATTATAGCGGAGGACAGAGGAGGGAACCGATACCATACAGGGGAGGAATAGGGAAGTCCTGAAGTCTTCACATCGGCCGTAAGGAACTCGGATTGGGGATAGGTGGTCGAAATTCTTGGGATTAGCAATACCGTCACCGGCAGGGCAAAATAAGGATAATTCCTGACCTGGTCGCGGAGATGGGTGATATTTGTCAAGTTCTAACGGAGCACCGTTGCCGAGGAGAAGGCCCCTGTACATAACAGGGTGGTCTCGAAATCCAAAGCCGTAACCTGTTGAAAGACGGCGATTTTTACTGGGTTTAGTCAGCTGGAGAGAAGGCTTGTACAAAAAACAGTCCGGGATGATGTTTTCCACAGTCTTCAGAAGATCTGGGAGTGGGATTTCAGAGGAATCCGGTTAACCTTGATAAGGGGGCTCGAAGTGAGCATGTCGTGAGAGGGGATCGTCAGAGGTCACTGAGACCATAAACGTCATCGTCGGCAAAATCGGAGGCGTTGGTTAGATCAGGTGGAGGCAGCCGAGTTGGCCATGAAGGTTGAATTGACTGAAAAGCTGAAGAATTCAACTGTTGTGACGGTCACAGGGTCGCTAAGGGAGACAATCTTGGTTTCTTGGCAGCCGAGGCAACCCAATTCTCGGTACTGGAACAGTAGGAGAGACCAGTTGCTTTCGCTTGAAGGATCGCAGTGCGGATCCATTTGCTCGTGGACTTCTTCTCTGGAGAGTGGGTCACTGTGGCACTCGGCAACCACAGAGTGGGAAGTCACCGACTGTCGAGAGGAACAAGAGGAAAGGTCAAGGGGGCCACTGGTAGGTTTTGAAGACGACCGTTTGGCAGCCGTTTTATTTGCTTTGACTTGTAGTTTGAGGCGGACGTGGCCTCCTTGGCCTGAAAAAGTTGGTCTTGGAGGGATCGCAAGTCAAGAGCAGATCGGGGCTGACTGCATTGAAGTGTAGACGTAGTCGCCATGTCAGGTGTAGTACCAGGAACCTCAGCGGAACCAGCCGGCGGGGAATCGTGAAGGGGGACCGTGGTCGACAGAGGACTGTCTTCAGGCAAGTCCGGACAGGTTACAAAAAGTGTAGACAAATTTGGAAAGGGCTGATCCATGTGAGACGACTCGGCAGAGGGTGGCAGATTGGCTACCCTGGTCAGCGTATCGCGAGGTGCACCCTTGGCACGAGGCATCCTGTGGTAACCACAGATCGTAGCTCTTCAGTACACACCACGCCCGATGTGGCCAAAACGTAGAAAAGAAAAGATAAGGAATCGATCACCAGCCCGGTTATATAGATGGAGGCTGCGCAGTAGGATGTGCAGTGGGTAGCGATGCGTGAAGGACTCCAGAACTCTAATCTCTAGTACAAAACAGCATTGGAGCAGGAGAATGCTAAAATATCAGGTAATGGATCTTTTCATGGCATTAGAAAGATAGTATTAAGCTCAAATGCAAGAAAGCGTCGATCACTTGAAGAAGCAAAAGTAAGCGCCTTGCGTACAAATTCTTCTGAAGAGCTAGCATGTTACAAATGCTTGAGTCATCGGCACGTGAAACGAGATTGTCGCAGAAGTAAGAAAATTTAGAGAGAGTAAGGCAGAAAAGTGGACAAAGAGTAAATAGGGGAAAACATTTGACAAAAAATACCCCTAATACAAACAAATAAGGTAGATACCAGAACACACGCAGCAACAGAGGGAAAAGAGGAAACTATTTTCACGAAGCCGCCAAGTTTCCAAAGAGGGTTGGCCTTTGAAAGTAGTGATACCATTCAACCAGGAAAAGGCCCCAAGGTTGTCATCCTATTAACTATGTTTATCACACCGAATAATACTTTGGACCTTGAATGACACTTGAAGATTGCTACCGCAAATAGCAATATTCCATTTTTCATTTAACTTACGAACTATTGGTCGATGCAATAACTTGGCTAATATGATTAACCTTGGCGTCTCCCTGGTTGAATGATATATGGAATTTCGACCAGAGTAAGGTACTGATCCGCAGGAGAAATTACATTCTCCGAGTAGAGAACGACGAAGACTGTGTTACATGTGGGATTTCCCTCTCACCAATCAGCGCCTTGTAACCTACGTCACACTGCAAAATTACGTCAGTAATTTATACAAAATTATGTGACAACCCCTACTCCCGTACCAACTCCCAATCCCTCCTCCTCACCATGCCCTTTCCACTACAGATTACGAGCAGGGAGGCGGGAGGGAAATTACCCGCATAACACAGACTTCGTCATTCTCCAGAGAACTTATTCTCCTGCATGTAAGTACAGTAAGCGACAGCAACAACGACAACTACAACAAAGCTGTGCTTTCAGCGTGGAGCAGCAATGTTGCAAAGAATTTTAGAACAAACTAAATAGCCTGTAAGCATGTCTCCATAAATTTTTATTTTTTACGCAAACAAAAAAACCGATGTAGCGTCAGGGGTGCCTCTTCCCTTAAAAAAGTGAGGGGGCTAAATGCCAGCAGTTGCGTAAATAACTAGGATGGGGTCCAGGGGGGTAGGGAAGGGGGGGGTAGCGACAGATCGCAAGATTGTGTATACACCACTAGAAGTGGGCTACGTAGAGTTGCCGCGACGAAGTATCGCCAGATTTTTTATTCCAATAATTATCACATTTTTAATAAAATTAGTGAACATCTCAGGTTGTATTATAAGACGTGTAGAAATGAATATAGCACATTGTTACTCAATTTAAATAACTTTTTAGAAAACTTAACTTAACTTACGAAACTGGCACGTTGAAGGTACAACCTTTTCTTTACGTAGTTTCCCTTAGTGCAACATAAGCAACATATCATTCTCGATTCGTGTGCCCCGTCATGTTGCATTCTTTTGTTCCGAATCTAGTGTTATTAACGTATTAATAAAAACAGAAATTAAAATGCCAAACCAATGTTAAAATGAAAAGTTAACTAAAGACATTTTTTCCTTTCTCCCGATTTCTTAAAACTGAGGGGGCTATTATTGGTCCCAGCAAAAATGGGAGAGTAGTCCTATATATCAATTACACATTTCCGCGGCTCTTTTTGCGCGAGTGGCTTTCGCTATCTTTTTTAGGCGATATGGTTTTATTTGTGTTTTTTACCTTCGCCTTTTTATTTCCGTTCTCATTTTTTCTGCGACATTTTGCTCTGTAGTTCATTCTCCCTAGTCTCAGGGACCAGTCAATATTTTCGAAAGTGGGAAGGGGGAAGGGGGTATCAAATTTGAGATCGGATAGCCGTTTCGCCGATTTTTAATCAGTGTCTTAATTTTCGGCATAACGGGAATTCCCGTTTCGCTGACTCCTATTTTGGTGAATATTCATTTTCAAATGAAATTACGTGCCTCGCTTGTGCTGCTGCACTTGCTGCAGCTAAACATAACATCAGAAACCTCAGCTAATTGCCAATTTCTTTCAGTTAAGAATGCTTCTTTAACTTCAACAATATTATGTTTTTATAGAGTATTTTGATCCTGCGAAATGGGATTTGGCGAAATGGGAATTCCCTTTTCGCAGAATTTTAATCTGGACTTTCGGTGAAATGGAAAGACATAGTATGATTCACAAAGTTTCGATGCCCCGCTCTCCGATCTAATGCCCCCACTTGCCCTTCCACACATTCAAGTGAACCCCCCCCCCTCCCCCACCACAACTATCTCCGCCAGCCCTACAAACCACAAACCCTTCGTATATCAAGGGACGTATCAGTACCTATAAACTCAATAAAGCTTACTGGCAATAATACAATGCCAGTAGGCCTATTGAAGTGGGCCTGCCAGAAACCTTATTACCTACCTGAAATTTGTTTAGGTTTTATTCAGGATTTGTTGTTTTGGGTTGCGAGATAAAACAAAACAATGCAAAAACACACAAAAAAACTTCCTAACCAAAGTACAAAGAAAATCCAAACCCACACAAAAATGAAGATTTGCTGACCTCGCATCAGACCGAAAACCCATCAGGTCGACATGAGCGAACATCCAACCGATAGAAAATGTGCACACCCATCAGATGGAAATTTCTTCACACCAGATAAAGGTTTTATTTTCCCATTAGATAGAATTGTTATTCTATTTAATAAAAAAAAGTTCTGGCTATCCAATCCATAGCGGCTCAATCATAAAGTTGGAGCATGTTTTTTGTATGCTTTCATGTTTTATTCTGTCTGGCGCAACTATAGTATTTTGTGCCGAGGACTGTGGATCAGTTCGTTACGTGGCTAAACGGCAAAGGAAATCCAGGAAAATAAAACCAAATAAAGAAAATCCAGAGGATATAAAATCCAAAGGAAGAAAGTAATCCACGGAATAGCTTTATTTTTAGCTTACGATATTATTAGTGAGGTAAACCTGTATTTTGATGCAGTTGCAACGAAACTAAAACAGAGTACTACAAAGAAGGAAATCTGCGCACAGCGTGGCGCTCTACAGTTCTGACTGAATACTGCCAGAGGTTTATTCTTGACGTATTCCGGAAGTGAGTTTTTGGCAGTTCTGATTGGGGAGTGCAATATCCCCCCCCCCCCCTCCGGTGCACTTACACTTTCAGGGGTCCCAGAGGGAAGGAAGCGTCCGCTGGCAGCGCCGGAGGAAGGGCGTCCACGGTGCCTGCGCTACGCTTTCGATAATTTCTTTTTTATGACAAATGGTTTGAGTTTGGTTATATCTTTACATAGCATTACAATTTTAAAAACATTCTCGTAATATACCGAAAACAAATCCCGTGACAAATTCAATTTTATACCAGAAATCGACTTTATTTTTGATTTCGATGGGTATGGTGTGGATTGATGTGTTGCTTTTCGACCCATTTTCTTCCTCAGTTGTAAAATTATGAAGTTGTAGAAGGCTAATCACTCCATGACTGGTTATCTGACTGGCTACCCTCCCATTTGATTTGTAGAATATCCCTCCTCACTCTTTTTTTCTTTCTAATCCGAAGTAGATTAACATATTTTTGCATTTGTTGATACGTGTTTAGTTTTGGTAAAGTACTGTTGTTCCCAGTGCATTCCTGCAGCTTTGGTCACAATATAATGAAAGTCGTAAAAACGTCTGGGGAAAAAAGGCCAGTAGGGAAAAGAAGTACGCTAAAAGAAGCGTTTATGAAACGAGTACAAAACAAAGCTAAGTCTCGGACAGAAAGAGAGTCGGGAGGGGGAAGACGCTCCGCCGTCACCCGTAGCCGTGGTATATCATTCGCAGCTGTATTTTTGGTTAGGCTGTTCTACAGAGCGTTTGAAATAACGCTCTTAGCATTAGTAACTAATAATGAAAGGCATTCTAATAACATGGGGAAAATTCCCTTTATGTATAAGTAAAATTCCCACCAAATTGAAGAAAAATCCTGCGCTTAGATAGAAAACATTCCTGTAAGAGCGAAAAGTATATACGATTTTTATATTTAATTTTATGTCAGGAATAAATTTAAGTTCCTCTAGTTTAATTACAATTAAGAATAAGTGTTTAAAGTATTATCGTTTCTGTTTCTGAATAAATGCAGTCAAAAATAAACTTTATGTGGTGGCAATATGATCAGCCAATCAGCGATGAGAGGAGACAGAATAAGCTGTCCACTGCGTACTTGTTCGCTCTCTCTCTTCCCAGCTCCCGACGAGAAATAGTCCATGCTGTTAGCGCAAAAACATTTCAGTTCCGGCAACAAGCTGCATATTGTACATGGAAGCTGCTCACATGTTGTAGTTTACAAATCCGCCAGGAGACACTCCCGGAAGTGACGACGTATAGCGGTGATGACGTCATCAAAATGGCCACCACGCGATGTACTAAATCTCTACTATCTCCGGAACTAATTGATCAATCCTATCGTGCGACCTATTGTTGGAAAGATAATTTAATTTCCTAAAAGAAATGCCTGAGCAATATATGCCATAAATCTGTTAGTTTTGATTTAATCTGAAGAAAAACATAATATGACCGCTGTGCGATATACTATTTCCCAATTATCTCCGGAACTAATTAATCAATCTTTTCGTGCATCCTATCGTTGGAAAGGTAATTTAATTTTCTAAAAGAAATGCCTGAACAATGTACGCCATAAATCTATTAGTTTCTACGTAATTTGAAGGAAAGCACATTATGACGTCCTCAAAATGGCGACCATGCAATATACTAAATCTCGTGTATCTCCCGAACTAATTGATCAATCTTATCTTGCGACCCATCGTAGGAAAGACAATTTAATCTTATAAATGAAATGCCCGAACAATGTATCCCGAAAATAATTTAGTTTTTGTTTAATGTGAATGAAAAGATAATGTGCATGTAATTATTGCTGCTTTATATGTGGCTCTTTTGGAAACGGTAAATTATTAAAGCTGTGTTGTATTGTTTACAGTGCGTCACTTGAGCAGTGACCTTCACAGGTACACGATAGTGTACAAGAAAGTCATTGTTTGATATGACATCTCGTACCTCTCTTAGTACATTTGCAAGTCTATAACTTGTCATCCATCCCAGAATACCAATTCAGCCGATTCTTGTTGTCTCCGCTTAAACGGCTGTCTGAACTGTTAAGTCATCACCCTGATTCTGATAACCTCATTCTGTAGAATATGATGGCCTGCGATGCTAACGCTGACAATATGTATCTGCGTCATCGCACGTAAAACAAAGTAGGTACGCACTAAGTACCTGCTTTGTTTTACGTGCGATCCGCCGATGACTTCAGAATGCTGTCTGCCCTTCCTGGTGTTGCAACAAAGGCTTGAACAAAGTTTTCATTGCCTACCTGCTAACTCACAACCAATCATTGGAATTACAGCCATTTCTATGTGCAGCTTTGTGATGGTTGATCGGCCTTAAACTGGTGTCTGTGATGGATTGATCTTCTTAAGAATACTTATTATAATGTTCATGGCACAGTGAACCATGGATGAGGAATTCACATCATATATTGGGAGCAGAATTGATGTCCATTTACCTTTCAAACATTAATGGATGTTTTGGCACGGTGAACCATGGATGAGGAATTCACATCATATATTGGGAGCAGAATTGATGTCCATTTACCTTTCAAACCTTCATGGATGTTTTAACGGGAATGGAAGGCTACCCAGGATAACACTATTACCTTCGTGGTTAGCCTTGCTTCTGGTGGATTCTGACCAGTCCATCATTTCCACGGGTATATCAATGGTTTTTTTTTTTTACCATTGGTAAGGGTGCATCACATGAACATTTAATCGTATGAGGTAGACTTGTGGAGGACTCGGGTAATTTTATCCTGCTTTATTCTGTGATTGCCCTAGGTTGAGACTGGTGGTCACAGACATACCTTTTGGTGGGTGAAAGATAAGTCATGCCTGTTCCATAGAATGAGTGCGCCGATGTACTGAAAGCTGTGTTATGTTCTATATTATCAATTGCAGCTGCAGCACAAGTGAATACATTATAGATAACAAAACGCAGAATAAAACCAACTTTAATTACACGTATAAAGTGGCAATAATTACATAGATTTGTGTTTCTTCAAATTAAACAAAAGAGACTTACGGCATACATTGTCCTTGCAGTTCTTTTGGAAAATTAAATTATACTAGCTGTACCCCCGGAGTAACATACGCCGGTCTAGCCGGTACCTGAGTGAAATACTGTACTGGGTAGAATGGAATGAAAAGGACACCGACTGCCCCTCTCTCTCCTTCTTCGAACTCCATCGTAACATACGCCGGTGTAGCTGATTCCCGCATGTGTGAACATGAAATGAAAACAGATGGCGAACCCTCCCCTCTTCGAGCCTCCTTTCCCCGCCCCTCACATTCCCCATTTTGGTGAGATACCCACCTGCAGCCCCCTGGTTCTGTGTCCCCTCTCGCGTCCCCTGCCCTGCTATCCCGTGTATTCTGCCATTGTATGGTTTGAAACCCTACCCCCACCCCTCCTGCCCCTCTCTTGGAATCCATGGTGTTTTGTTTTCTTAAGGAAGTAAATAACTTTTTCACTGGAGGGCACCGCAGTGTTACTCAACCAACTTTGAAACGTTTCAACTCGGCTCTAATAGTCAGCATTATTGAAGCAATAGTGTTTGTTTCTAATTGTTAGAGCACGTATCCGTTCTCATTGTTGGCCGCCCCCCTTTTACTTTGCTACCGTGGCAAGAATGAGCCCACTCGCCTTCTTGCTGATTGTTGAAGCTTCGTTTGTTTAATCGTGATCCCTCACCGCTCAGCAACGCAGTGTTTCTCTTAGGCCGGAGGGTTCTTTCTTGTTCCCAGCAGTTTGTGCTCGTTGCTTGCGGTGCGGTGATTGGACAATGGTCAATAGGGTAGTTGGGCACTTGTTCTGGTACTGGTCCTGGTTCTTGTTCATGATGTATAGTCGTTAGATGTAAGTAGAGTAGTTTGAGCACAAGGTGTAACAGGCCAGTAAGCTCTCATAAATATCAATATCTCACTGCTCATTAGCGAAATATATATATAGATTTCCGACAATAGGTCGCAGGATAAATAGGATAAGATTGATATATTCGTTCCGGAGATACCACAGATTAGTATATCGCATGGCTGTCATTTTTATGACGCTATAATATGTTTTTTTTATATATTAAACAAAAACATCAAAAATTCCAGGGTTACCTGGTTAATTTTTGTTTCTATTGCCTATTGAAAAAATACATTACCCAATTTATTAGCATTCTCCTTCTCTAATGCTGTTCCAACTAGAGATAAAACAAGTTCTTCCGGTCCGCCAGCTACTGCGCAGCCTCCATCGAATATATATAGTCGAGGCGGAGCGACAGAGCTCACCTATTCAACACCTCTATCCTGCCCAAATGGCAACGAGAGGGGAGGAGGGCGGGAAGCCGGGTAATGTATTTTTTCAATAGGCAATAGAAACAAAAATTAACCAGCTAACCCTGGAATTTTGATGTTTCTACTTGCCGTGAAAAAATCCATAGACATTCCATAGCATTATCACGGAATTATCATAGCATTATCATAGAATTATTAGCATTCCATAGACTTCATCACGGCGGCGGGCGCCATTTGACCGGAGTTCCCTTAGCTAGCGACCGGCCCCTGTAACACGAAGTGGATCACAGCGTGTCCAAGGGTCAAACTACTTGGTGGGCTGCGACAAAGGGTCCAACGTGGTACAAGCCGTCGGTATGATAGGACATATCCCGGAGGTAATAGGATTGTTTAAACCAGGAAGCAATCATCCGTGTGGAGGTGAGCCCAGTCTTGCCATTGAACGGGAGAACAGTTGAGGACGGACCCGTCGGATAGGACGGGAGGCTTACAGATAAAAAATGGACGGCTCACACCGGACAAAGAGTTCTTTCTTGATCATCCCGAAGGGTACTGGATAGAGATAGTATCAAGAAAGGTTGTGTACGTCCAGTAGGTGTCTGGGTCTGTGCTCCGAAAGAGGAGCCGGGAGAGAGGGCAACGTCCTGAAAATCCGGTAGGAAAAAACAGCCACGCTCCTTGGCGGATAGGGCTTATAGTTCGCTGCAGCGGAGGCAAGCAGCCAGAGCTACCATGAATGTAGGCTTCCTAGCGAGGTGGCTGAGACGTTTGGAGGCAAAAGGCACATAACGAAGAGTCAATAGGGTCGTCAGGACGACGGAAAGGTCTCAGTTGGAGAACTTCTTGGTGACACGTGGTCGATCCAATTGGAACGAGTGGAGTAGGGAAGAGATCTTGTAATTGGTGAAGAGAGCGTTGCACACGGCGGCTGTAAAGACGGCACTCAACGCCGATCTATAGACCAGAATGGTGGATCCCCGTAAACCTCCGCTAAAGAAGGAGGTCAGGAAACGGAGGAGATCACTGAAAGGCGGATGGATTGGATGGATCTGATGTGCAATACACCAAGGAAACTATTGTGTCCAGTGGCTGTCATAAACTCTATGTAGTGGAGGACCGCATGGCCCTGGAGGCAATGTGAGAGGCCTCGTCGACAAGAGAACATGTTGTGCGGAGGATCCGGATGATAGTAGCCACCCGTGAAGTCGTAGCGAAGTTAGATTCGGATGGTAGAATCGCCTTTAGTCCTAAGAGAGGTGGTCCCACAGGAGGGTGGTCTTTCCGGAGGATTGGCGGAAGGACGTGGTGAACCCGGGCAGAGCGGAGAGGACCCTCATGGGAGGAATGGATGAGGCCGCTGTATGAATGCCTTGCGGAGGAGCGGAGGCCGGGAGGCAGCAAATGCTGAAGAGGAAGATGCTGATCAACCGTCGAATGGCAGTGTACAGCACAGAAACGTGGGGAGTGCTCAGCAGGAGCACCTGTGGTGTTTGACCGAAGAGAAATAAACCGAAAGAGGCTATGCAGGAGGATTCACAGAAGGTGGTGGCGTGGAGGGGTATCACGCCCTGAATCGAAGAGGACTATTAAACACCACTGGAAGCGGTAGAGTGAGGCAAAAAGAACCTGGTGAAGGTCGACGGCAGGCAGTGAAACAGTCAGAGAGCAAGGAAGATGAGCAGCCAGTAGTACAGTTGGTAGTTGTGCAGAGGTCTCCACACAGCGTGTTGGTTGCAATGTGGACGTTTGGCCTGGATAGCATGTCGGGAGGAATGGTCACGTGTGACGCTTTGTCAGCCGAACAGCGGGGATTGGATGAGGACGTAGGTGGTCTAACCTGATAAGGATCACGGTACCGTAGGCCCCGAGGGAGGAAGTTCTCCCCCCCCCCCTCCGGTTGTCCCGAGCAGGGGATCGAGGGCAGGATGATGCAGAAGGCGGTGGCGGAGGGTGGCGAAAAGCGGCAGGTGTTACGCATCGGATGCAGACACATACTGGAGACAAGGGCAATGGATCATGTCGAGGAAAGGTGGACCGAGTTGCACGCGCGGAGAGAATGGTGGAACTGTGGGAGGCGTTGCGGTTTGTTAACTTCATTCGTCTCCACCAGATTCCTTTTGCCTCACTATACGGTTTGTGAACTCGTGGTGTGAGCATTCGTGATCACTAAGGTATTTTATCCCACTTATGTAATATATTTTACATGCTGGCATTTCGTTAGCCGAGCAACAGTTGTGGTGTTGTACACCCAATCCAAACGATTGTTGCCAGCTCGTATCTTGCCTTTGCCCCATTGTTGTAAAGGCTACCGCCTGTCTTTTAAATTCTCTTCCTCTCCCAACGGCGACATGTATCAGTCGCTGAGCAAAAACCGCCGTCCTTAGCCCTAAAGATGTGACCGCCATTTTAGTGTTCTAAGGAGAGCTTGTACCAATCATGTAAGTGTCGAATAGAAAACATGTTAATTATTGTCCCCTTCTTATAATCGCATCATGACTGTATTACCCACCGTTTAGCATCATGAAATGTATCGGACTGAATCGCACCAAAATATGTCTAGAAACTTCCCACAATCGTTGTTGCAACTCTGTAGGGCTGAGGTCCCTCTTGTAGTTTTCAATACGAACTATGATTAAGCGTCGTTCGTAGTTTCCATACGTAAAACTCCCCTATTGTACCATATCAACATGTTTATCGGAGTGGAATAAACCAGTACGTCGTCCTCATAATTGCGTTGTCATCATTTGTGTTACGGATCGGGTCGATCCACGGACTCTCTGGGACAGTTATATCGTGCTTAAGTCCATCTACAGCCAATTTTCTGTCGTCTTCCCTCGGATGCTTCATGTGGGTCCGAGCACAATTATAACCAGTAGTAGCTTTAACACCTACCGGGCCTTCGATTGCTATACCCAGTATACGGTTGATTGTTCGGCGTTACTACTAAATAGCAGCAGCAAGTTCAACAGCTTCGCTGTATCACATGAATGGTAGCAGCACCGGTAGGTGTTGAAGCTACTACTGGTTATAATTGCCCTCGGACCCACACGAAGCATCCGAGGGAAGACGACAGAATATTGGCTGTAGATGGACTTAAGCACGATATAACTGTCCCAGAGAGTCCATGGATCGACCCAATCCGTAACACAAATGATGACAACGCAATTGTGGGGACGACGTACTGGTTTATTCCTCTCCGATAAACATGGTGATATGATACAATAGGGGAGATTTACGCATGGAAACTACGAACGGCGCTTAATCATAGTTCGTATTGAAAACTTCAAGAGGGATCTCAGCCCTACGGAGTTGCAACAACGATTGTGGGAAGTTTCTAGGCATATTTTGGTGCGATTCAGTCCGATACATTTCATGATGTTAAACGGTGGATATTACAGTCATGATGCGATTATAAGAAGGGGGCAATAGTTATCATGTTTTCTAATCGACACTTATATGATTGTAAAAGATTCTACCAGATTGCAAACTTATGGCATATAATCAAATTATTTTCACATACAAAACCCTGAAAAATCGTATACCATACAAATTTGAGGAAACTTTATACAATTATAATCTCCATAATCACCAGACCCGGACAGCCGGAATGCTTCATGTGGCGTACCACAGAACAAAACTATCGCAGTGTAACTATAGCAACAGGGCCATGCCCCAATGGGATATGTTACCTGAGCACCTAAAGCAATTGTCATCCCTGCATTCGTTCAAATCTAATTTAAAGAAGACACTTTTGGAAGAGCTACTGTTAAGTAATTTAACTTGATTTCAACCCCTCCCCCTCCCCCTTATGTGCTGAGACCAACCTTCATGTGTTTATTTTTATTTGCTACTAATTTTAAGATTTTATTTACTTTTATTTCTAACAACTAATTTTTTTTTTATGTACTTATTTTTACCTGTACCTGGGATTGATAAGACTATTTGTCTTTATATTATTGTAGTTGTTTCATTTTCTTATGTGTAATAAACCCCTTTACTTACTTACTTACTTACAAGTCCTCCTTAGAACACTAAAATGGCGGTCACATCTTTAGGGCTAAGGCCGGCGGTTTTTGCTCAGTGACTGGTACACGTCGCCGTTGGGAGAGGAAGAGAATTAAAGAGACAGGCGGTAGCCTTTACAACAATGGGGCAAAGGCAAAATACGAGACGGCAACAATCGTTTGGATTGGGTGTACAACACCACGACTGTTGCTCGGCTAGCGAAATACCAGCATGTAAAATACATTACATAAGTGGGATAAAATACCTTGGTGATCACGAGTGCCCACACCACGAGTTCACAACCGTAGAGTGAGGCAAAAAGAACCTGGTGGAGGCGAATGAAGTTAACAAACCGCAAAAGCCTCCCACAGGAACGTTATGTGAAAGGAAGACCACAAGGAGGGACCCACAGTCGTGGAAAGACCGGAGGCTGCTGCTAAAGGGAGAGTTTTCCATGAGAAGGCGGTCCGACCGTCAAGCAAGAGTGTTCATGAGAGATGAACACGTCGAGAGCAATCCTCCTGTGGAGGAGGAAGGGACGCGGAGCAGGTGGCAGAGGCAAACCCCGTGCTATTGCAGTGGCAGTAGGATCATTGTCCGGATGATTGCCCGGTGGAGGTATCGGCAGGAAAGTGGGTGAGCACATCACCCAGAAGAAGGCGCGAGGGAAAGCATGGCGACTGACGACGGAGGCAAAAGGCTGATGGAAGGTCCAAGGAAACAGCCTTGCCTCAAAGGGACGGAGGAGCCCGTAAAGGATGAACAAGAAGCCTTGTAGGCGCAATGTGAATTGTGAATAAAACATACAGAGGCGGAGGACTCGGTAACCGAAGGCGGAGGTGTAACGATCCGTGAAACAGAGGTGGAGCGGAGGCAAAGAGACGCGTATCCATATGAGCTGGAGTAAATGGCTCTAAAGAAAAAGCGGTAGGCGGAAGACCTGCCGACGGAAGAGGAGGTGCGGTAATCCTTAAGATAGGGTAGACGGGAGTCATCCCATCCTGGGGGAACAGGTGTCCCAATCCGTCGGCCCAACGGAGGTAAGGCGTAGCGGAGGCAAAAGGGTCGTCCGGCAGAAACGGTGGGGAGTCAGGATTTGTCTAACCAGATGTCCCTGTCCCCCCCCCCCCCCCCCCGCAGAGGTGGAGGGATGCAGGAAGAGAGAACACACATCAGGTAGAGGACGGCTTAGTCTTCACTTCCGGGAGTGCCTCCCGGTGGATTTGGAAACTACAATGTGTGTACAGCTTCCATGTGCAATATGCAGCTTGTTGCCGGAACTGAAAAGTTTTGGCACTTTTTGTCGCTAACAGCACATACTAAAACGATGTGTAGTCGTTAAGGCTTTATTAACAGCAAATAGGCGCTCACTGGGCGAACAACAAATGTTGTACCGAGATGTTCGATGCCGTGGCTTCAGGAGAGACGTGACAACGTAATCACGAATTATTTCAAGTTCAAGATATCTGTGGCTGAGTGAGTATAATAGAGAAATTTTGTAGGTTTTTGACTGATATTTAGGAACAGAAATGGAAACGATGTGGTTTTATATTTTCATATAATCTAAGATTAATAAGTTCATTAGCTTTAGCTGAAACACAGGAAAATATCAGGAGTGACAGACTTTTGTCAATTAAAAAAAAAATACAAAATTATGAAAATCGTAATTTTCTTTCACAGAGCTTATAGTGTTATTGTTTTGTCAGGACAGTTATAGATTAATCATTACCAATTAACCCAACCTATATGTCACCCCTAGTTCTCGTATTCAGGTGTGTAGGCTACTTAGGTTTTAATCCATTTTGGCAAATTCATTTTAAACTTTTGGTGCAAAATGATTTTGGAAACGTTGTGGCACATAACTATTTTAAACAGATATAAACATTTTATTTTTTATGTACAAAACACAACAGGTAATTATACAGAAAAAGCTAGTTTAAACCCAAAAAGGATTTAAACACTTTTCTAATTTCATCGCCACTTTCTGGTCATATCCATAAAAAATAACTTTGCTAAGCTTGTTTTGCAAGCCCTGTTAACTTTTTCAGCGTCACAATTATTTGCAAATCGTCTTCAATAAACTTGCTGAAGTGTAATTTTTTTTCTTTTATTGACAAAATTCTGTCACTCCTGATATTTTCCTGTGTGTCAGCTAAAGCTAATGAACTTATTAATGTTAGGTTATATGCAAATATAAAACCACATCGTTTCCATTTCAGTTCCAAAATATTAGTCAAAAACCTACAAAATGTCCCTATTATACTCACTCAGTCACAGATATCTTGAACTTAAAATAATTCGTGATTACGTTGTCATGTCTCTCCTGAAGCCACGGCATCGAACATCTCGGTATAACGTTTGTTGGTCGCCCCGTGAGCGCCTATTTGCTGTTAATGAAGCCTTAACGACTACACGTCGTTTCTCGTCGGGAGCTGGGAAGAGAGAGAGCGAGCAAGTGCGCAGTGGACAGCTTATTCTCTCTCCTCTCATCTCTGATTGGCTGATCATATTGCCACCAAATAAAATTTATTTTTGACTGCATTTATTCAGAAACAGAAACGATAATACTTTAAACACTTATTCTGAATCGTAATTAAACTTAGAGGAAATTAAATTTATTCTTGACATAAAATTAAATATAAAAATCGTAAACACTTTATAGGTGTGCATCACTATAATCTAACAATCACGGTTGCTTCTCACTACACCTTTATTCCAGTCCTCACAATTAAAGAGGGCAACATAACGACCTTGTTTCGGTATGTTAGAAGAAAACTTGTTTAACACATTCGTTGCCTCCTCTGCATTCTAACAGTGGACTATTAAGCAAAAACATTGACAAAGATCAGTTCTAAATAAAGTTTTTTCTTCAAATTTTACATATGACAATGGGGTTACTTAGGTTTGATGAAGAACAGTCATGCGTTTGGACCAGATGGTTTCTCTGCCCATTTTCACAGGGAAAAAAAATGAAATTTACGTACGCTTAACTTATTTTTTTATGTTTGTCATTTAACTGTAGTACCTTACCTGCAATTTGTAGAATAGCGCGTGTAGTACCTATTTTCAAGAAAACTCGGCTGATCCCTAAATTATTGACTTACATCCCTCACATGTGTTCCTTTTAATGGAAAGAATTATGAAACATATTAACTTTCATGGACTCGCAAAATATTCTATGCAACGATCAATTTGGGTTTGCTGCGGAAAAATCAACCAGCCTAAGTCACTGAAGTCACAGATGACGAGACAATATCTGTTGGTGCTGGCAACTCCCATGATTGTTGTTTTGATTGATTTTGTGAAGGCTTTTGGCACTGCTGTACATTCAAAATTGCTTGAATCTAGAATGGTATGGCTTTAGTGGCAAACTCTTAACGTACCATATGCGTCGTTATTAGCACTATCAAATATGGATGATATCAATGTAATTCGTGGTGTTCCATAAGGATCCATCATTTTATTATTTTTTAAAAATTTTTCTACAACATGATTTCTATGACAGATTCTGTTGCTTTAAATAAGTATTCAGACGTTGTTAAGACACACTCCAGAGTGAAAAGTGATCACGAAAAAAATTAATTAATAGATACCATTGTTAGCATACCGAGCGGGCTATCAAATGGTAGAACATTTCTGAAAGTAAATGTTCTAAATTTCGAATTGGATTTAAAAATTCTGGTAACTCATTTTGTCCATCAAACCAGCAACTTCCTGTTGTAAATCCTATTAAGGATTTGAGCTTGCGGTTCAGCTTAGATTTGAAATTTGCTCCCATTGTAACCAAATTGTTAAGCAAGCAACGCAGCGTTTGGCTACAATTCGACATACTTTCACATCTGGCGATGTTAAATTATTAACCTGGGTTTTTAAGGTGTTTGGTCTCCACCGGGAGATACTGACAACGTTGAATCTGTTCAGCAAAATTTCACCAAATACCTGTGTGGGATGATAAATAAATCCTACGCTGAACACTTGGCATCCTTAAGCCGGAGTCATTGGAATATTGCCGTATTGTGGCAGATTTGACTTTAACTTTTCAAATTCTGTGTGGTCACGTTGATTTCCTGGCAGATTGTTTTATTTTTTTATTTTTACCATGCTTGAAGTTGACCGGACATGTGGCTGCTCAAAAAATAAGTTGCTTGTTGCTCGGGCAAGACAAAATTTCAAATTTTTCATTGCTAATCGCGGGGTGAATGACTACAATTATTTGCCAAATAATCGAAATTCATCTTACCTCAAATTCGGAGCAGAAGTTCGAAGCTGCTTAGGGACTTTTAAGCATAACTAACCAAACAGAAGTAGGCTCATGCCTTAGCCCTCGTCGCCAGTTGATATGTATTTACTCTTACATATTACTAAGCCTTACAGGCTAAAGGCCCTAACTCTAACACTAAGAGTAACGGACACAACAAGTGTTGACGGCAGGTAACAAGTGGCTTTTAATAGGCAAGCTCATATAGTATAGCTTGTAATTAGACCATAGCCTCACAATGATTGGCCTTACAATATAACATAAATACAAGGTGCACTTGATGATGACAAATCAGGCAACAACACAATATGGTGCCAGGCGTAATATAAAGAACTGATAAGTGTATGTGTAAGTTCACATACCGGATTTGCCTAACAGATCAGGCCGTCTCTTCTATTGTTGTCATCTTTATTACGTGCGTTGTGCAATTATTATGTTGAGTTTGCTCCATACTAATCTTGTAATAATCACTTGTCTGGGAATCTCTTTATTCAACAATCACGTCATGTATCCTGTCCCTATTGTATCACTCATGCTCCATTATATCCTTGCTTCCAATCATTATCACTCATTTCTGTGATTGTTGTTTCTGTCTTTTTATTTAAAATAAAAAAAAACACTTCTCTGGACTTCAGCTTATTGATGACACTAAAAAAGGCAAAATGGAGGTCGGTAGGGACTGACGCCATTTTTGACTGAAGTTGTTAAAGTCTACTAGCTACTGTCGTAGAATCAGTTAGCAAACAACATGATAAGCGTCACTGCAGGCAATGAACACTTGCACAGCTAAATGTTAGATGCCTTTAACCAAAAGTTTTTTCCCTAGTCGGGAAATACCATTCCTTATTGATGCAGGACATTCCAATAACTATGGGCATATATATTTTATTCAATATACCACCGCATTCTACCAAGTGAACAAGTTTTGTCCTACTTCTATGTTTTTTTGCCACTGATCAAGCAAAGACAAGTAAATGGTAATGAGAAAAAGCGAGATACTTGGCCAAGAGATAACCTAACCAAAGATTTTCTTACAATAAAGCAAGATCCGACAAGGAAAAATAACTACAAATATAAGGTTTGCCAGAAGCCTCTTTTCCTTTCCTTACATTTAAACTGTACGCACTAGGCCATTCCGCAAGAAAATTTAGTTATCTGAGTAATAGGTGCCACGTCCACAAACTCTAAGGTATTTAATCTTTACCTTTTAACATTAGCATGTGCCTACTTATACCATCTTTAGTAGGCCATAAAGGCATCATACCATGCTCTACTCCCAATTACAGATAATTTATTACCCTTCATATGGCGTCTGTATGTCATCGGGTAGCCTGCCCTTTCATAGGTGACGATCACAATACACAGGACCGAAATTTATTATTGCTACATTATTATAGCTAGTTTCGTAATTAAGTTTAAAGGCAGTGTCGATGCGACGCGTTTCCACATTCTATTCCAGACTACACTGGCCTTTAGATTGTAAAAAAAAAATGGTAGTCAAAATTAGTGTATTTCATTGGAAATTGCCATGGACAGGAAAACCTTTAAGTTCTAAAGTTGTCAACTTTATTACTTATTGATAAGCTAATTAGCATTCTTGCTTCTCTGCTTGAGCGCTCAGTGTTTATTGTGTTGCTTTCTGGGTACGTGTTCAGAACTGCCCAAGTTTGACATTTAAATCTAGTGTGTTCAGAACTAGTACGTAAGCTTGAAAATTTAGCGTTAAAATTAAGGCCTATACATGTAGTGTCTAAAATTCGCATTAGATGATTTTGTTTTGACAAGTTAAATGTTTAATTACTTGTAAACAGGTTAAATTGCTTGTTTAATTGATGGGTTAAATGGTCAATTGCTTATCGTGCTTGTTATTTGAAAACAAAGTAGACTAGTTTGAACGCTACTTGTGTGAGTAAAATCGTTGAGTTACAATTGTATAAACTGTAGTTGCAGGTTGCTAAGCGATTGTTTTAGGTAAAACTTGTGCAAATTAAGTTTTGTCAAATATAAAGTTTTCTGATAAAATTAATTTTAGCTTTGGAATTTGCTGAGTTTAAAAATGCCTGGTGGCATTGAAGCTTTCAAACCTAATGGTTTATTTGATGTATATGATCCAAGCAAGCATTCCTGGTTAATGGACATTTTCAGATATAGATGTTTTCTTAAGGCTAAGAAAATAAAAGACAATGACCGTTCATTGTTAGCTAGTGTTGGCGATGAAATGTTTCAGAAAATAGTAAGATTATAGGTCCTCGTACAGTTGAAACCATTAGGGTGACACTGTTATAAACGAGGTTGAAACAGCAGTTGAGCCAGTACCCAGCACTATTTCAGAAAGGCTTAGGTTTAATAAAAATTTCCAAAAACCTAATGAATCATTAGCCAAGTATGAAGACACTTTACTAAACATTGTGGTTATGACAACATCGTTGTGGGCAGAATTAAAGAAGAAATCATTCGGGACAGATTGATTTCGATCATTGTAACCAGCTCTACTTTACAACGAGAGTTAATTAAAAAAAAACGCTTGATTTAAAATCTACTGTTGAATTCGCACTTTGCTGGAAGTAGCTGAATTGAATCAGTCAAAATTAAAAACCAATGAGAGTACTCAGAGTAGTGTTAATTTTTTAACTCAAGCTAAAAAGAAAAATAAGGTTCGACACCAACATTGTAAATCGCCTTCCTCTAGCTCAAATAATATGGATACAGATGCAAACCTATTTACGTTGCCTTTTGGACTTATATGTAAGACTGCCTGAGCGGGGAATCGAACCCACGACCTTTGAAACCAAAGACCGCGGTCCTGCCGCTGAGCCATACTGACACGGTCTGACATATAAGTCCAAAAGGCAATGTAAATAGGTTTGCATCTGTATTTATTTATCTCTTGTTGAGCCTTTGGCTTTTCTGTCCTTAATCAAATAACATGACTTGTTTTTGTTGTGGTTTTAAGGGCCACAGGAGAGCCCGCTGCCGTTATAAAGACTACACCTGTGTCGCTGCCACGTCAAAGGACATTTTAAAGCAGTTTGCTTGCAGGCAAAAACGGGTAAACAGAGCACTCATACATCTGTCATACAAATAAAGCTCAATTATTACAACAAAATGAAAAGTCTTGAGTCAAGTTCAGTGGGTGAGAGTTCCAGTGATGGCGAAAATAGTAATGAATCAGTTGACTACTTGGAGAGTAATACACTTTACATAAATTCCTTAAGGTAAAGAGGTGGATTGGTGACTGCATTATCAATGGTGTGATGTTGCCGCTGGACGCCGATTGTGGCTGTGATGCTACTATCTTGCCTTTCAGTTGGTACCAAAAACATATTAGGGATTGTGCACTTCTGAAACTTAACATTTTTGTAAAATGTTGGTCTGGGTAAATTGACAAAGTTTTGGTTTTATAAAAGAGAAAGTACAAATTGGTCAAAGAGTTGAACAAGTTCAAGCTTTAATTTCTAAGAGTGAACAACAACCTTTGGTGGGGAAAGATTGGATAGCCATTTTCAATTTCGACCGTAAGCAGTTCTATCCATTGGTTTAGAACAAAATTAGAATGCTTCAAGAAGTCGAAGCTCTAGAGATTAAAAGAACAGCTGTCACACCTGAGGCTTTAACAGCGAAATGTCCTGAACTGTGCAAGCCAGGGTTAGATTGTTTTAAGGACTTTAAGGCCAAAATCAACTAAAGCCTGATGCTGTTCCAATCTATCGCAAAGTAAGACCAATTCCACTCACACTTCAAGACAAAATAAACGCTCAGATTAAACATTTCATGTTATTGGGAGTTTTAGAGCCGGTAAGCACTAACAACTGAGCAACACCCAATGTGGTCGTGCATAAAGCTAATGGTGAAATTAGCATTGTCGGTGTTTATAAGACAACTGACCCGCAACTCGAGATTGACCATTACCCGGTTCCCATTGCTGCCGAATTGTTTTGCACACTTTTGACGATTTCTGGAAGTGATACTTTCAGTCTGATTGACCTTAAGGATGCATTCCTTTAGATGGAGTTGGATTCAGAATTGCAGTAAGCTCTAGTCACCAACACGCCTCTTGGATTGTTTAAATTTTTTTAAGTTGTCCATTTGGGTTGGCTAGTAGCCCGGGTATTTTTCAGAGATTAATGGAAATTAAACAGGAATTTAAAACTGTGAACCATTCTATGATGATATCCTGGTTAGCGGTAAGGGTGTTGAACATGACGACAGTCTTAATAAACTGTTGTAAGCCTTACAAAATTCTGGAGCTCGACTTGGTTTGGAGAAATGTAGGATTGGTCAGTCTGAACTGAAATACCTGGGATATAAAATCGCTTCAGAAGGTTTGACAAATTGACCGGAAGTCATTGAAGCAGTGATGAATGCTCCTTATCCTAGAAATACACCTGAATTACAAAGTTTCCTTGGTTTTATTAACCAATATGCGAAACTCTTCCCTAACTTAGCTCATGAAGTAGTACCTATCACTAAATTACTTAGTCCAAAGCAAAAGTGGATTTGGGGTTCTAAGCGTGATGCAGCAATGGCTAAAATTAAGCAATTGTTCAAAACGTCCAATATTTTAGTGCATTACAACCTCAAATACAATCTTAAACTGGCCACGGACTCAAGTCTCTACGGTCTAGATTCTTGTTTAATGCATACCCTTCCTAATGGACAGGACAAACTGTTTTGCCTCTAGGAAACTTACAAAAGTAGAACAGGGATATTTGCATTTCGAGAGAGAAGCCCTTCGGGTCTCGTGGGGGTTAAAAGGTTTCTTCAGTACTTGTACTCTACTCATTTTACCCTGCGAACAGACCAGAATGCACTCCTCAGGATTTTTGGTCCAAAAAGTAGGAATCCCTCAAATGGCCGCTATCCACGTACAGCACTATGCATTGCAGTTAAATGATTACTCATATACTGTAGAACATGTGCCAGGAAAATACAATCTAACACCCAACATGTTGTCTTGCTTACCATTAGAGAATACTGTTGAAGACTTGGATGAGAAAATATCTATAAAGTGCTTTCTGTACAGTCCATTGAGGCCTTACCTGTATTAGATAACATGTTGGTAAAAGCTATCACTAAAGATCCTGTGCTTGTGTGAGTATTGAGGTATGTCAAACATGTCTAACCTGAAAAAACTGAAGAGGATGAACTTAAGCCCTATTTCTTACGCAAAAACGAAATTTCTGTTAATGTAACACCTTATTTTGGGGGTTACGCGTAATTGTACCAGCTAGCCTACATGACAGAATATTTCAAGATTTGCACGGCGGACATTTAGGTATTGTTAAGATGAAATCTTTGGCTCAGGGAAAATGTTGGTGGTAGCATTGATGCTGAATTGGAAGCTAAAGTTAAAAGTTGTGTAGCATGCCAAGAACAAAAGGGCGAAGAGCCTGCTCCCAGAGGCAGAAAGGGGTGCGACATGCGACTATGTAGCAGATAACCTGGCACAGTTGCAGACAAAAGTGCTTTTGGTCAATTTTTGACCGATTTGGACATTCCAATACACCATTTTAATCATCTCGACAAGACCGTTCCATTGGTGGAAGAGTCAGATCAGTGGCATAACGTACAGGTAGGCTAGGTAAGCATTGCTTACGGGCCCCTGCAACTTGGGGGCCCGCCAGGGCATCGAAATATGGACATAGGCAACATCATTGATATTTTTACATTGAGAAAAGCATAGGCCTACCGAACGTATTGCCTTATGAGCCTCAAGTAGTGAACTAACTGTCAGGCAGATTTCCTTGCTGGGGCTGTTGCCTTTGCTGTCTCTCTCCTGTCCATCAGATTTAGTGCTAGTGTGTTTCCTCCCTGACTACTCTAGTTACAACTTGTTAGTTGCATGTGTCATGCTCATTGTTGTGGGCGTGCTTTCTTGTATATTGTATGCCATTTTGTTCTTTCTTCTCTTCTCCCAAACCTGGTCTTCTAGGAGAATGGCTCATGTTAGAGCCTGGTGTATTTCTGCTTTATCCATGTATTTTATTGTGGATTCCTACCTGTAACACTTATTCTTGGCGTTCTCCATGTAGTCACCTCCCCGGATCCGGACCCAGGGACGTTCCTCAGAGTTTTACCTGTACTCACCATGAACTTGTAAGTGTTGTTCCTGTTCGTCAAACTCCTAGCCGTAATGTGAACCTCAACTCAATTTTCCTTTGAGGTAATTTACCCTAGAACTAAGTTGGGCTATGTTGGTGATAAAAATGACGTAGGCTCATAAACTGTTTTGCTTTCACTTTCCAATTGTTCCAACAAGAAAGAATAAACACAGAGAAGATTAACAGTCCCCAATATGTTGTGCTGCGCTATTTTATTTGCTCTGCATGCTGCAAGGGTAAAAACCTAGTTTGGCGATCCACGGATCGTTCATTCCCTCTGATTATCTAACCAATCCCGGGGCCGTTTCTGCGCTGGAAATAACAACTGTTTCGGCTGCAGTCCGTTCCTAGTTAACCCGCCATTTCGACTAGGGCTTTCCCCTTCTCCGTGATTAATTTTCCTTTATTCCCGGCGTCGTGGGGCAGTCGTGTGTCGTCCCTCCTTCATGTTTGGTAGCAATGTTTGGTTGTATCGGCTGGTTGCTGCTTTCGTAGCATAGAATTCCGGCAGCGTTGGTAACAACTGTTAGGAGCGACAGCAATTTTCAACAGCGCGAACTGGCTATTCTCTTACTGCGTAGCGCCGTGTGCCGACAGCAAACTGGTTTTAATCCTTTGTCCGCATGCACAACTATCGTCGGTGAGCAATGTCAACCCCTAACCAATTACCTAAGCCTCGTAGTTCACAACGGAAATGATGTTCGCCGACTAACCTGAACTTTTGGTCAACTTTAGTACCTAATCTAACCTAATAATTTCAGCGAACTTTGCAACTTGTGACTTGTGGATATTCATTTCGCGGGTGCTTTACCCTTGTTCCGAAACTATGCCCTATTAGTCAACATTTACGTGACGAAGCCTGATCAAGTGGCCACTTTTATGCAAGAACGTATCCTTTATCCAATGTGTACATATGTGTATATATGAGTTTTTATAGTTTTGTTGCCGTATTTTCAACGTTATGATTGTAAAAGATGCAAATCGTGTGGTGTTAATTGGTGCATGACCCTTGAATTATGGTACCTGATTGCCAATCACATGTGTAGATCTATATGTAAACACCTACACCTACATGTAAATATCTATATGTATACATGAGCCTTTTCTTGCAAACGTCTAGCTAAGTTTGGTTTTATTGTCTATGTACCATTATCGTGAGAAGTGGGACCCAATTCTAATGCATGTATCACGCATTTACACACCCTACTTGATTATGTGTTTACACAGTAACAGGCTTTCGTGTTTTAAATTGCGTTTGCCTCGTGATTTGTGGTAATGCATGGAGATCTTTTTTCCATGAGTCACATACTCGTTTCTTGACCTAACCGAATGATAGAATCTGTGTTTTGGATCAAATGAATCTTAATTATGGTCTGCAATCTAACCCTACCGTTTTCAATAAATTTGGATGCATCTGTTAATTTACGTTAAGAACCACACTAGTGCATGCCCCGGAAAGTGTTCGGTCATAGTGGCAGTTCGGTTACCAATAACATACAGCAAATGTTTTATAGTGAATTTATTAATTATTTGACGATATTATTGAACGTTTATGTCGTCGAAAGTGCAATTTATAGTTATTTGTGCATTTTTTTTCAACTCTTCCAGTGTTTTCATTACTTTGTTTATACTTACCTTACTTCCAGCCTTGGGTCTTTACAAGTGTCTTCGCAATGGCTTTCCCTCTGTAAGGCTCTGTCCTCCCGCTCCGTGGTATGAGGTCTCGTGTTAGTTTAATTTGTCCTGAAGCCCATCTACCCTTCTTGCGTGGATATTGCGCCTTTACCCTTTGTTCTCCTTACTGCTTTGTCGATTTGGATTTGAGTCAGGATTTACGACCCCCTGAGTATGAATTTAAAAGATTTTGGTCTTTCTTTCCCTTTCAACCTCTAATTTTGTTGCAATTTTGCGACAAGCCCACATTTGCTTGTGTGAGTCCGAGGTGGTTGATCTTCGTTCTATCGAGGGGCACCCCATTTATGCTGTTGTAGATTAGACTGAGTGGCCTAAGTGTATCTTTATTTACTGGGTTTATAAGTGTTTTTGTATCTCTTGTCATGGCATACCCCAATTGGCCTTGTGCGGCTGCGGCTATCCCCGCTCCCGCCCTCTCGACCTACAAAGGAGTGGAAATCCTTACGGAAACTAACTATCCCATTTGGGCACTGCGGATGCAGGGTTTTAAGGTGAAAAATGGATGAGATATCGTGCTCGACCACCCTCCTCCTGGCGCAAATGCCGATCCTGATATTGTCGTCGCCTATCAGCAGAAAAATGGCGAGTGTTTGTGCTTTCTATTTCAAACGATTTCGCCTTCGATATTATACCAATTCCAGGGGATTACCCAGGCCAGAGAAATCTGGGATACTCTTCGTGCCCGTTATGGACAACAACACCATAATTATAGAGAGTTTCTCTATCGCCAGTTCATCAGGATGCGGATCCTCCCTTCAGAGACCATCCCCATGTACATAACCCGGATGGTAGGACTCAGCCACGCTTGTATTGCCGCAGGGAAGGTGATTACGGAACACGAATTGTGTCTAGCTATCCTCGACGGACTTGATCGGCCTAACTTTGAGGCGACCAAGGAATACCTGTATCACCAGCAAGCTCTGACTGTCGAGAATCTCCAGACTGCATTAGCACATAAGCAGATTCTGCTGGATCAAGCCACCCTGACGTCATACCCGCACCTTTATCCAGGGATTGGGCCCCCTGGGGTACAGTTCTTAGGCTATCCTTCACCTTTACCCATTCATGGTGTGAACCCTGCGCAGTTGCAACAGGGAAACCCTGCGCATCGGCCAAGTATCTCCGTTTCCCATGTAATGGCTCCACCGATGCACCATTGCTGGACTTGCGGGGGGGTGGATCATATCCATACACAATGCCCCACATCTGCTGGACAGCGTCAGCGGTGTGACTTCTGTACCGGAATTGGCCACTACCGCTCACGTTGCGGGAACCTTGCACCCTCCAAGGACACCAGTCGTCGACATCGACCACGCCCACGGCCGGTGCATCTGGGGCCCAGCAGCTGTCTGGATTTACGGTAGATAGTACTTTCGAGGAGCTCCGAACCCCAAAGTTTGACGTCTTCCGTCTGGACTCAGGAGCTGATAGCCATGTTCTTAACGTGCAGCCGCCACGTTCCGAAGTTTCCTCGTTGGTTACATTATCGTTGGCTACGCTGGACAAAACTGTTGAAGGTCATTTTGTCGGGGACGTGACAGTATCCTCCATGAATAAATATGGTAGACCCTTCTCATCCCCTCTTCGCCTACGCAGCGCCATATTCGTCAAATCAGCTAGGGTCAACTATGTTTCTCTGGGAGCCCTCCTTGCCGACGGTTATGACATACGGTATTCTACGAACAGGATTTTTGTGTACTCAACCGAAACGTCTCGTTGTGTTTTCATCTTTCACAGGAAGGGTAACCTTTTCGAAGCCAAAGTGGGATCTGTAGAGTACTCCCACCAAGAACAGCCTCCTTGCTATTCAGCTGGGGCAGTTCAGGTCAACCAAGTTGAATGTCACATTGACATGTTACATCGTCGTTTTGGCCACGTGCCACATCAGAGAATAAAATACTTGCTTGACAACGGGAGGATCCGTGGACCTAAGGCCATTGGTAAACCCACCCCTTATTGCGCCGTATGTGCTTCGACCAAGTCCAAACAAAGGCCTCACCCGCGCTTGAACTTTCCAGTTGCCTCGAAACTACTAGAACAGTTGGACCTTGATGTTAGTGGTCCCAGTAGTGTGCCAGGACTCATGGGAGAAGTTTACTTCTTCACCGTTGTCGACGTGTACTCTCGCCGATACTTCGTGTTTCCCCTATGCCACAAAAATAAGGTCTTTCCAGTCTTCCAGAATTTGGTGCAGTACATGGAAGCGCAGACCGGTTTCACAGTACAGCGGATCAGTTCCGACAACGGCGGCGAATTTTGCAACCATTTTTTCGAGTCGTTTTGTCCTGCACGCGGCATTCACCACATCCGCTCCATCCCCCCAGCACAATCCCCGAGCAGAACGGGCTCATGGCGTCATCAAGACAATGGCACGTTCATTTCTACAAGATGCCGAGTTGCCGCCTCACTTCTGGCCGGACGCGGTGTACGCGACCGTTGAAGCAAGGAACTCTCTAGATACAAAATCACTACCTGGAGGAGAAACGCCTCTTGAGAGATGGTCAGGCCGAGTGCCGCATGTGGCTCGTCGTCGTCGTTTTGGGTGTCTTGCGTACGCCCATATGGATAAGAGCCGCAGAGGAGCCTTTGATCCCACTGCCGAGCCATGCGTACATTTATTTTACGATCATCAACGACGGGGATATAAGCTGTACAACTTAGTTTCACAACGTTACATGTACAGTCTTAACGTCACGTTCTTTGAAGATGTCAATGCTATCTCTTGGTCTTCCGGGCCCTCCTCTCCTAAGGGATCAATCCATTGGACTGAGGACACTTCCTCACACCTTCGAGACCAAGATGATTCGTCCGATGACAGTGATGACGGAGCGGGTGCAACCAACCCAGGTCAAGTTCCTCCTGGACAGCCGGTTCAGCAATTTCCGCTTCTACAGCCGGCTCAGCAACCTCCACCTCAGCCTGCGCCACCACAACCGCAACGTGTATCACGCAGACTCCGTGGTTTGCCTCCTGTGTCCGCACTCTCGGCCCAGGTAACCTCATTGCCGGTACTGCCGTCCTTAAACCCGGTAACTCCTTACAATCGTAAACCAATAGTAGTGGTATCTGATGACGATATTGAAGAAACCTTTCAGTCATCCTTGTGTCCTTAAATAGTGTTGATTTACATCTTGTTATTTATCTATCTCATAACGAATCTAACTTAGTACTTAAGTGTTAAACCCTGTAATCTGGTGTTCCGACTGGCACGACTAATAGCAATTCTCTGTTACTCTGTTACTTTTCTTGTTTTTTTGCTGCCGAGTTCAGTTGTGTTTACATTGTGGTTACAGCTTTGTTTAGCTGAGTGCAATTTGCTACACTCTTGTACTATACTTATAGTTGTGATATAAAATCAGTTGGAGGGTGACCTCGATACCAACGCTCTACTACCGTCCGGACTTACCCTTTCTCACGCCCACGGGGGGGGGGGGGGCACACAGCCAAACGCCAGATTACTGTATGTTACTACCTATACTTTATTACTTATTGCCTGCCCGTTCCTAATTATCTGGGCGTTTTCGCTGGGTTTTTTTTGTTTTCATTTGCTGTAATTGATTCTTGACCTTACCCATGTCAAGGGAGTTCAGGGGAGAAACTCGCTAGCCCTCGGGGGGGAAAATGTCAGGCAGATTTCCTTGCTGGGGCTGTTGCCTTTGCTGTCTCTCTCCTGTCCATCAGATTTAGTGCTAGTGTGTTTCCTCCCTGCCTACTCTAGTTACAACTTGTTAGTTGCATGTGTCATGCTCATTGTTGTGGGCGTGCTTTCTTGTATATTGTATGCCATTTTGTTCTTTCTTCTCTTCTCCCAAACCTGGTCTTCTAGGAGAATGGCTCATGTTAGAGCCTGGTGTATTTCTGCTTTATCCATGTATTTTATTGTGGATTCCTACCTGTAACACTTATTCTTGGCGTTCTCCATGTATTCACCTCCCCGGATCCGGACCCAGGGACGTTCCTCAGAATTTTACCTGTACTCACCATGAACTTGTAAGTGTTGTTCCTTTTCGTCAAACTCCTAGCCGTAATGTGAACCTCAACTCAGTTTTCCTTTGAGGTAATTTACCCTAGAACTAAGTTGGGCTATGTTGGTGATAAAAATGACTTAGACTCATAAACTGTTTTGCTTTCACTTTCCAATTGTTCCAACAAGAAAGAATAAACACAGAGAAGATTAACAGTCCCCAATATGTTGTCCTGCGCTATTTTATTTGCTCTGCATGCTGCAAGGGTAAAAACCTAGTTTGGCGATCCACGGATCGTTCATTCCCACTGATTATCTAACCAATCCCGGGGCCGTTTCTGCGCTGGAAATAACAACTGTTTCGGCTGCAGTCCGTTCCTGGTTAACCCGCCATTTCGACTAGGGCTTTCCCCTTCTCCGGGATTAATTTTCCTTTATTCCCGGCGACATGGGGCAGTCGTGTGTCGTCCCTCCTTCACTAACTACGGAATGTAAATTTCATGTTCAAAGTGCAATAATATTATGTTATAAGCAAGTCCAAGTTCCCATTTAACAAGTGTAATAATGTAGCAACTAAGCAAATCTTATAATAATTCGTCAGTTAAGTAGGCTAAAAAATACCACATAGACATGTTTTTTTAATAAATTTGTTCGAACATTGTTGTTTGTTTGCATTATGAAGTAATTTTTTTGGGGCTGAAAAGTTGTTGTTCCAGTAAAGTTAACCCAACAATGTACAGTATGTGTATCATTTGGACCAAGACAGTCGATAATGTCAAAGATTGTTTTTTATTGGGGGGGGGGGGGAAGCAATAAATGGGGGAGGGCCCAACCATAAATTTTCCCTATCGGCCCAGGGACACTTTGTTACGCCACTGAGCCAGATCAATAGGATAAAGCAGTGAAAACGTATTCAGTAAAAACCAATAAATATGTGTTAACCATACGAAAAAAAAAAACAGATTAGCTGCAGATAATTTTTCCCAGACAATTGGTGTCGCAGACAGTAGCAGAAAATTCTGCTTCTGGGAGCCTGCTGGCCCTAAGCATTCTTGGGAATACACACTTCAACTGCTTGACAGAGTTCATTCTGACTTCGGATTTGTTGAAGGTTTAACATTTATTGTTATTATAGATGCGCACAGCAAATTCCCGGTTGTAAAATTGATGAAAAAAAAAAACAACATCTAAAAAAAGTCACTGAAGCTTTTGAGCAATATATGGCCGAATTCGGCCAAATGATAACCTTAGTTACAGACAATGGATGGCAGTGGACGTCTGACCAGTTTCAGACGTTTGTTAAAACTAGGGGAATTAGGCATCTAACAGGCATACCTTATGATCCAAAGCAGAACGGATTCCGGGAAGTTTATATTCGCGAATTCAAAAAAACATTTAGGGCTGCACGTAGTGAGGGTAAAAACATTAAAAATCCTTAAATGAATTTCAGACAGCTAATAGAAATTGCCTGAACACAGTTATAGGTGAGATTCCTGCAAAATTATTGTCTGGACGTGAAGTTCGAACTTGCCTGGATTTGCTGAAGCCAAATTTACAGCAGAAAATCCGAATAAAACAGGATAAAACTAACGCAGGCTCCACACATAAAAAGCATGAAGTGTTTCGAGAACTTATCCCTATCTGGACACGAGACTATACTATCAACAAGAAATTGTTGCAACACGCCGATATTTACAAGTGTTTGGACAACAATAATTTACGAAGTACTCACCGAAAGTGGTTTGAACCTAAGCCGTAATGTCAGCCAGATATGCGCACATTTGCCGAACGAAACTATTAATCCAGATGGTTCGCCACATAAAAGTACGCGTAATCTGAAGAACACTTATTTTTCCAGCCCAATTCCGTTTCAATTGCCAATCGACGTGAATCGGAAGTTGCGACAACAATAGATTGCGAAACGCATCCTCCAATAGTGGTGCGAGAAACAAAATATCACCTAATAAGGGCATTACGCCACCATCTAAGGAAAATAATATCTAAGGAGAATAATTCATGAGTCACCGAGTAGGCATAAGTCACCCAGTGTTCAAACTCCTTCTGCTAAGAAATCAAATTCTAAGAGGAAGGAAAAGAATCATTCCCACAACACCAGTACACGTACTGAAGAAAATTCCATGTTGCAGAATTAACCAGATTTACGTTGCAAGTCCAACGGACGAAAAATAAAGTCCATTGGCCTCGAACATCATCGATCCAAGTTCGGTTTCGATGCCCACAATTGCTGAACATGCAGCTAGCAATTTAAAACCTAACTCAAAACGTAAAGCCAGTTCGGATTTTTCACTCCCAAGAAAGCGTGCACAGCGAAAAAAGATTAAACGGTTAAAATTGGATTCGTGATTGAACTTTTCTTGAATCTTGAATAAATTTGCTAATTCTATGTTTTCTATTCCTGCAGAGAATTAGCGGATCTAGAATTGACTCACCCCAAACGTTAACAAAATTAATCCAAAGTGTTGGCACCGGTGACAAGTTGTAATGTATCGCATCTAGTTCTTTAACTGCTCGCTTTAAATTGTTTTAATTTTAAAATTAAATTTAATGTTGACCACGGTTTTAACATATGGACGAGTAGCGCCCAAATTAAGTTTGTAATCTAGTTATTCGAGAGCTCGTAAAAAGACTTCGGTTAAACTGTTTTGAGTATCTGAAAAATGTTAATGTTAAAAGTAGTATGAATAGACAGACTTTTTAAGAGAAAGTAAAAACGCCAAAATGTTGTAATTGTGTATAATATGTTGTGACAATTTTGTCTAATCCATTGTGTTTTACCTTCTATTTTTTCCTGAGAAAAAAGCGAGCGTTAAAGGAGCAACATGGTTGAGTGCCTCATCGAATAAAAAATTACAATGACGACTATTGACATCTTTTGGCAAAAAATTGGAAGCTGAAGTGATCGACAGAAATACCTACTAGCTCTTATGAATCTAGTCCTGCCGATTACAAATTGACATTGAAGCTTCCTTACAAACTTATTCGATCAACAACTACAAAATTTATCGGAATTTAGAATAATATTTGAAAATTTGAATGTAACCGAGTTAATATTTTAAGATTAACCCTTAATGTGCTGGCGACGAGTATACTCGCCAAAAACACAAGCACAGCTTTGAGTCCAAAGTATGCACGAGATGGCCAACAATGGAGAAATGACAACAATACTAGGTTCCCTTAACAAGCCGACTCTAGAGACGGCCGTGGCCGAGTTGGTAGAGGCGTGTGCCTGAAGTTAAAGAGCTCCTTCAAGTTGCTAGTCCGAGTCCCATCCAGGTTACCCTTATTTTTGTGGAGATAGATAGAAAATTAATTCAGCAGTCAAAGGGTTAATTGGGTTTGTGTTTTGCTCTGAAATTTTTTACAAAGTCGTACAGTTAAAATCTTGGATCATGTCTATGCGAAGTATAAATTCTGTTATTTAGCAAGTTTAAAATTTTTGGTGAGACCGACTATACAATAAAGTTTGGTCTGACATTTTTGCTAAGAATAGAACTGTTTCTTTGATTCAATGTGGCAATATTTTGGAATACGTACAAATTCTTTGTAAATTGGACCAGCTAAATTTGTCAGGTTGGTCAACTGCAGTGGTGCCTAGAGGAGGGGTCAATAGGAGCAACTCCTCACTGCTATTTTTTTTTGGATGGGGGGAGGGATATCGATGTATTTATTGTGTAACAACAACAAACCACCAGTCACCACAACGCAACATATCCCGTCAACAGACAACACAACACTAAATCTAGAAGAATACAATAAAAAAGTATGTTTTAGATTATAATTTTATGCATGTTTGAATATTGATTGAAAACGAAACAGAACATCAGATGCTGTAATGATGGGATAGAATTAAAGCATATGTGAAAATAACATGACCCCAAATGTGTGGGGGGGGGGGGGGTGAACAACCCAACCATTGTAATATAGTAATACATTAATACCATTTTTAAACTTGGGGGGATATTTCATGTGGGGGGGAGGGGGTAACTTCTCACTGGACCAGGGGAATATAAGCACCACTGGTCAACTGAAAACAAAATGAAGTGGAAATTTATAAATTTACAATAGTGACGATTAATGAATCACAAAATTTAATTTAATTCATTAATAGAGGGGCAGTGATCTGTTTGGCAAATACGGTATGTGTACCTCCTAGTACACATACACTTATCAGTTCTTTACGCCTGGTGCCATATTGTATTATTGCCTGATTTGTCACCATCAACTGAACCTTGCATTTATGTAATATTGTAAGACCAATCATTGTGAGGCCATGTAACTAATTACAAGTTATAAATATATGTACTTGCCTATTAAAAGCCACTTGTTACCTGCCGTACACTTGTTGTGTCCCTTACTCTTATGTTAGCGTTAGGGCCTATAGCCTGTAAGGCTTAGTAATATGTAAGAGTAAATACATATCACAGCCAGCCGAGCATTTTACATTGTTGGCTATGAGGGTTGTTTATAAACTGCCAGGTTTACCAAATTAGTGGTTTATAAAATAAAAGTGGACACTTATCCAAGCATTTCCAATGGATGGCAAATAGCAACGAATGCACACTAAAATGCCCAGAAATGTACTGGCGAAGTTCATCAAGTTTACAAAGGTAAGTCTTAAGTTTGTAACTGAACTTTATGAAAGGGAGTGTTATAAGCGGACAGGTGGCGGGGCTGAATGCCACACCCACAATTTTGTAGTGCTGCTACTAGCTTTGTTAATACCTTGCCACCAAGGTTGCACTCCTTGTTAATTGTGTCTCCTGTTGTCATGTAACCATAAGTAATAAAAGACACAAGCACAGGACAGTGCTGCACTTAATCCAACCCCTACAACTGACTAGTTGTGTCACTAGTAGCTGTCCCTTTAAGGTGTGGCGGGCTAAATGTCACAAATTGTGATGGACAGATTTTATTAGTCCGAAATGGACTAGATATGGATCTTTGTGTATGCAAGTATCCCCCTTGTGACCAATGGTTTCAGTTCAAATTTGACAAGTTCGTTTGCAGTTTAACTATTGCAATATTTGCTAAACCGTATTTGCCAAAAGTTACATTGCAATGAGAGCTTACTTACCATTCCTCGGTGTTCCGTAGGAATGCCTTTCCGAACATAACGTTTCACTGCAATAACAAAGACATTACAAATCAAATCAGTCACTATTAATTTAAACAGTATGCCAACAGTACTAACACAAATATAAAATACAAAACAAATCTGTTCTATAGTGTTAAGTTGTTTGTTCTACAGGACAAGTTGATTAGGATCTACATTTATTCGTAAATGAACACAGATGGATTATAAACATATCTTCCCAGCAGAGCTGGTTAAAGATAGTTTTTGTTGCCCAAACCGAAAATATACATTACCTGTTTTTTATGCACTCTCTTGAGTTCTCAGTGCTTCTTCCAGAGACAGAAAGAAAGTTGGCTTCCCCGCCAGTCTCGTAGGTATCCCACTGTGCATGCACGGATGCAGTCCTCTATATAGAAACGCTGGCGCAGCTTCGATACTCATCTCTTTTAATACTCTCAATCGTTACCAAGGCAACTTGAGAGGGGAGGAAGGGGGGGTCGCCTGTTGTAAAAACAGGTAATGTATATTTTCGGTTTGAGCAACAAAAACTATCTTTAACCAGCTTTGCAGGAAAGATATGTTTTTGGTTGCCTACGAAAATCTCCATTACCTGTTTTTATGCCCTTAACAGACTTTGTCACCGGAGGCAGGACTTGGTGACGGGCGCCCTGGCTACGGACTGGCTACCCTGAAGTCAACAGGACTCAACGAACCTGAAGGCAACTGCTGTGGGGGGTGAAAGATTATCCTGTAGGTCTTGAAAGGTTTGTAGTGTAAACCGGTTGGTGGGAAGTGCATTGAGAAATTGGTTGTTAAGTGAACCGGATTGGATGCAGAAGGTTCCACCGGAGGAAGCGGTTGCAACCAGGTTCCAGGGTAAAGGAGAAACAGCCGCCAATGGGTGACTGAAACCCTTAGGGATCGTTGTAGTGACATAGTCGCAGTAACAAGCGTGTGTTATCATTATTATTATTGAAGAGGGCAACAAAAACTATCTGTAACCTAGTCTAGTACTGGAAAGGATGGCAAACTCGGGCCGGAAGGGAACCGAAGTGGTGTAGTGGAACATTAGAAAGTCGGTACGTTCCGAGGTATGCTTGCTGGAAAAGTGATCAGCTGCCTGGCTCGATGACATACCGGCACCAGAACCGAAGGTAGGTCCGTAACGATGGGGAAGGGCCGGAACGTAGATAACTACGACAGGAAATGTGCCCTGGCGCATTTATGTAACAGGAAGGGTGACTCGGAACCGGGATGAGACAACGTGGTCCTTGGGATCTACTGTGAAGTCTTAAGATGGAAAGTTGTTGTCAGGGACGGCAAGTTTGAGAGGCGAAAATATCATAGGAGCAGGAAGCACGACAGCCTGGAACTGCTCTCCGAGGGCCGACCTGCTGGAGGATCACAAGGAATCGTTGGTGCAAGGAAGGCGGGAGTTCGAGATAGAGGAGTGTCAGCTTCCGTTTGGACGATGCAGACATTATTCAAAGAGGATGATGAGGGGCAGGCTAGGGAACGGTGAGGCAGACGGAATCTGTGTTTAGTATTAGATGAAGGCATGTCCCCAGAGGAGGACAAGGAGAAGAGGACCAGCGCTTGGCAGGGAGAGGAACGTGCTGGTTCCGTTCCTAGTTTGTCCTGTTACTGACAGTAACGCAGCCGAAGGTGCAAAATCCAATTGTGGGATGTAAGACCGGGGTGATCGAGAACGGCACAACGCCGTTGGATGAGAGTTGAGGAAGAAAGATGAGACAGGTTGCATCGTGTAAACTTATACATGATGGAGGTTGTACAGAGACGTGCGCAGAGGGTAGTGGATTGAAGAGAAGCTGTGATCGTTCCTAAGGGGAAACACTGTGTCGCAGGTTCCAGAAGTGGGACGGAAAGCAGGACTGCTGGTGAAGCGGAACTAGGATGCTGAGAAGGACTTGGGTCCTCAAAGTTAGCAGAGGGAACCGGAGGATAGGAGAAGGAACTGTGCTTGAAAACTAGCCTTGCTAGATTCATGACGGAGTGGACTTGTTCTTGAGAAAGCCGTGTTACTGTCAAGGCGGAACGAGAGGAAACAGAGCACCGTGACGGACGAAATGGTTAAAAAGGCGCGGAGGCGGTGAAGTAGTTGTTCGTGTTGCAGGTTGGTTAGTTGTAGCTCAAAAAACCGGGTGTATTTTTGGTAAGTTGAGTTTCAAGGAAAAAGGACTTGCATTTCAAGTTATGTGTCTGAGAGGTGTACCGGAACGGTAGGAAGTGTTTACCTCAGAACATGATGATGTCCCTTGGGTTGAGGGATGCAAAGGGCGAGACTGGCAAAGCGGTTGTGGAGGGAACCATCGGTTCCTCGAGGCATATTCTTGGTGGGATCAAGGTCCGGGAATCAAGGTCACCGGGACCAGCACAACCTTCTGTTGGATAGAAAGGATCGCTGTGTACGGCTTGTATGTGTTGTTAGCAATATTGATGCCGTCGGAGGGATGGCTACTAAAGACGTCCCAAAGTGGTAGTACGGAACGCAGGAACGTAGGAACGCGGAATGCGTACGGAAGAACGCAGGAATGAGGAATGACTGGGACTATAGATTTTGGTGAGATATACCAACAGACAGTAGGTGTGATTGACAAGCAGCAATGGGCAGAATATCAAGCCCTGGTGCCGACTCTCAATAGCTGTAAAACCAGCAGAACGTCGGAACGGCATCAAAGACGGCCTGAAGTGACATAGCAAAGAATGCAGGAACGCGGAACGTGTCTGCAGGACCGTAGGGACGAGGAATGAGAGGAGAGAGGAACGCAGGAGTAACCACCAAGGTTGTTGTACTAGGAAGAAAGATCCAGTGTGTTCTTGTTTGTTGGTAATTTGGAAACCTCTACAGGCCCATTGACTAGGGGCAATAGGAGGCACGACGTAGGGCGGATCTGCGGAACTTGAGGACGCCGTGTCTTGATGAGGAATGGAACATCAGGAACGGAACGTTGTGTGGCTTTTTTTTTTGCGTAAGGTAATGAAGGGAACACAGGTTTCGAGACCCTAAAGGGACGGAACATAGGAGAAAGCCGAGGTCTTTGTAAATATATGTAGAAGTCTCGTGGTGTTTATACGTCGTAGTCTTCTCACTTTTTATTCTTCTTCTGTTTTATGGTCAGTAATTCCGAAAGAGGAACGAAAGATGTAGAGCAAGGAGTAAATGTCCACCGTCCTCTAATGTAGAGAGGACTGTTAAAGCGGACGCCTTGCTGGAAAAAGGGTTATAAGAATGTGCTTGACATGAGATGAGTGGTTCGTCGGTCCCCTGGATAGCAGAACGTTCAGCTACCAAAAGCTGGAATGAATGCGGAGTCAAACCAAGAGGAGTAAGTTGCGGACCAGCGGAGAAGGTCAATCTTGGCAGCAATTTTCCAGTCCTTGAGTTGGAGTTTGAGGCAGGCGTAGCGTTCCTCAGTGCATGAGAGTTCTTTGGAGAGGGAACGCAGGTACTGTACCAGCGGAGGCTGACTACAAGGAATCAGGAATGTGGCTGCGGTATCGCAAGGCGCGAGGAATGATGGCCTAGAAAAAAGGGGATTTGGAGGCGGAACCGGTTGGTCCAGAGTCTTGTTTTGTTGTAAGGTTGTAGGTCTCCACGGTATCCGTAACCAGTGGAACCTGTGAAGAGGATGCGGAACAAGGAGTGCGGGATACAGAACCATCCCCAAGGGTTCCCGTAGCTTGCGGTATCGGTACTGATGGTATCGTAGGATGCGGAACGTGAATCGAGGAACGCAGCGGAACGGAGCGCTCATCGTGTCAGGAGAGCATTAGTAAATGCTGGTGTTCCTGAGGGAAGAAGAAAATACATTACCTAATGTGGTGGGAAGTGTCGTGCCCTGTCTCTTTACAGAGGTCTGGTAAGGGGAGGGAAGAGCGGTGAGGAACGTGGTGCAGCTGTTCTTAGCTGTTCCTCCCCCCCCCCAGGCCGCCGAGCAGGGTATCGAGCGGCAACACGAGGAGTGCGAAAACGTTCCTTAGGGAACGCAGCAAACTTCCATGAACAGTGCTGAGCCTTACATCAAGGTGAGGAATAGTAGGCTAGGACGTGGCCGGTGGTATCGAGGAATGTGGAGGCCGGAATGTACGTGTGAATAGCACACAAAACCAACCCAGGCCATGACAGGCCGCAGGGGAACGTCCCAAAGGAGCGTAGGTTGAGGGTGAGGTGAAGAGGCAGGTGGACACGAGGAGTGGACCTGTTGAGGAGCAGTGGATAGCACAGTTGCTTATGTTGAAGGCAGAAGAAGGACGAGCGAACTCATCGTCGGAATATATAACTGAAAAAGGGGTATCGTAGGGGTATGATATTCCTCCGTCTTTGACGGGGCGGAGGAACATCATACCCCTACGAAGAAACCAACAGCATTTAATACTGGAAGGAATGAAGGGGGAAAGGCGACAGGAGTGAAACGGGCCAAACTAGGAAGGCTGCACAGAAGCAATGAGCATTGAGGAGGGCGAGGGTCGCTGCCCACCTGAGCAATCCGCGTACCGTCCAAAAGCAATGACGACGTGAGCCGCCTTGGGCAGGAGCCAAGAGGAACGACAGTATCAGTGGACGGCCGGCGGTAGCTAGCAACAGCGGAACGGTGGTATAAAGGAACGGCGGAACGAGGAACGTGAATCGGACGAGGAGCTGGAAGAGCAGCGGCATCGCGTGGCGTGGCAGAGAAAAAGAGATAAGGATTGAAGCTGCGCCAACGTTTATATATGGAGGACTGCGTCCGTGCATGCGCAGTGGGGTACCTACGGGACTGGCAGGGAAGCCAACTTTCTTTCTTTCTTTGGAAGAAACACTGAGAACTCAAGAGAGTGCATAAAAAACAGGTAATGGAGATTTCCTTAGGCAACCAAAAACAATAATAATAATACAATGGTTTTCCACCACCCAACTGGTGAAAGGAAAGCGGAAGGGCTTGGGGCTTCTGATACCGCTCCCTGGATGTAATTAAGGAATGTCACACTCACAGTCAAGAAATTGTAACAAGCTAATTGCAAATGCTAATCCAGTATCAGATCAGTTCTAATTTTCAAGAACCATCAGTAAATCAAGTATAGCTATTGGTCATAGTGTAATAAAACTCCAGTGCGCCAAACTTAACTTTTACATACTTTTAAGAATTCATATGACACCTTTATTATCCCCCCCCCCCCCCCACTGACGTTTGCAGAGCTCATCTAGTTGGTTTACTACCAATTTAGGGAAATAAATCATGCCTTTAGCAGACTTTCTGCTTGCTAGATGCTTCCAAACATCACAAAGTTTTAGACTTTAAAAGCTCCGACTGTAGCCAACCAGCAGTGTGTAGCGGCCGAAGCTACGATCCTCTATGTGCTTGTAGCCTCGCCGACATCCATGTGGTTTTGTCCTTTAAATTACTAGTTGCGGTGGCGGTTTTTACTTTTCAGGAAACAGCACACATGTACTACTGGCCCAGTATGGGTAACAGAGAGTCATTGGTCCTAACTGTAGGCTAACTAGTCAACTTTAAAGGGGGGTATTCGCTGCCACCAGGTGGGTGGTTAATTGCAGTCCTGACTTTAAGTAATAAGTGGTTTTCTTAATTAAGTCTAGCAATTAATCGTACTAGTAAACAACTGACGTTTCACAAACTCTTGGTTTATTAAATGACAGGCAAATATAAAAAGCAAGTATTTACATTTCAACTAGCATCAACAAGAAAGCTTTTAAATTAAAGCAACACGAGATTTACATTAAATCTGACAAGAATTTACATTAAATTCAGTTTCAACCTTTACATGTTATGTGCAAAGAATAACGATTTCGACAAGAAAAAGTTCTGCCAGGAACTCGCAAGAACCTGTTATTAAGTGCAAACCGTGGGAATTACACAAAATACTACCAGACTATGTTTCCTAAGTGCGACTTAGAATCAAATCTGCCATTTAGAATTCATCACTTTAAGTTAACAAAAACTCTGCCAATCAACGAAAACACTTACATGAGTTTGGGCAACTAGCCATCGAAGTCACTGCTTCTGCAAACCTAATTGGTTTAAGTGATCTAATTTAGTGTTTGAGTAAATTCATACTACTAGAAACACGGAAAAAAAGCTGGTTTTTAGAAAGGGACCGTTAACCCTGACGTTATGGGGGTGGGGGGTCATTAATGCCGATCATGGTACCACCTCCATAAATTCTCAAAGCTTAAGGTTAGTCATTAAGTTTAGAACTATAAATTTCGAATGGGGTTTCCAAAAGTTTAAACTTTCTAAGCTAATACTAGTTATACGAACCAACTACCTTTGCCCGGCATGGCAACATTCGGACGGGTTATCTCCTATACCGACTAGCATAGTCACCTCTGGCTTTGAGATCTGCTGAGCGTGTGCTAACTATGCATCGTGGGGCTGGGTTTTTATGCTGGAGAGGGGGGGGGGGAAAGCGCGGACGTCGAGGATAGCTACGGAGGTCTGATTGGCTGAGGGCCTTGAGAACAATAGAAAAGTCGGCAACATAAAGGATTTTTCTCTTGGCGCCGTTTGAAGGAATAACTATTGACTGCGTGGTAGAGAGAGGCCGGTAGAGTTATACTCATTGTTTGGAACGTGTATAAGGCCTTTAATTACTATGGATGGTTTTCTTATTTGACCACGATGTTAAGCATCGCGACTATTGAAGGAATAATCTCAATAAATTCGATTATTAACATTGGGGAGCCAGGTTTACTTTGGGAAATGGGTTGCCAAGTCGGTTTTGCTAGGAGCAACTAAGTACAAACAGAAAAGACGTGTCCGGGAAAATATGTAGGACAAAATGTTGCCTAAGCTCCGGTAGTTGGGATGGCAAAAGATTACGTTAAATATTTCATAAAAGCAAAGTTTAAAAGTACCAGCAAGATGCTAAAACGCATTTAAATAGTTTCAATCATTATTTGCAGCCGCAGATAATTGGTTTTGGCAGTTGGAAATTTCTCAAAAGTATTCAAGATCGTCACCGTAAATAAACTTAAGAAATATCAAAACAAAGTATCTGTACATTTATTAGGGAGGTTAAGTACCTTCGTAGAGGAAGCTCCTCCCTCTAAAACACTAAACTAATGTTTTCGGCTTTATGCCTAAGTAAAAATAAAAGCAAATACAAATTTATACAAGTGGCGAAAATGGCATCTCGTGCGCTACGGTGATTTTACGGCATCAGTTTCGTGCGTTTTTCTTAAGAATGCTGTGAAAGTTCTAGAAGGAATTTTCGTGTTCTGTTTGCGGGGAAAACAGATAAAGTTCATGGCTATTAAGAGCTGTTTAGATGAGACGGATTGGTCCATTTTCTTGGAAGATACAGGCGTTTGAATTTCGGGCTTTTTCACGGCTGGGGAGCCGAGAAAAAAAAAGTGTTCGTTGCCGTAAACGAAGTTTTACCCTCAGGTTTTTGATGGTTTGAGGCGAGGTCTCCTCTCAAATCTAGTGAAGAACGGGCCTTCTTTACAGCTTCCCACCAAGGAGATTCTATTTGGGGTTTCTGTTGAACTCCACAATAGAAGCTAAAACAGAAAGGTCAGTGCACACAAAATATGCCAATAACTTGAACTGCCAAGCACTGTAATCTAAATTGCAAAAATACACTGTATAACTGCATCTGGTTGAGAAATACATCTCCAGTTTGAGGAAATACACCTCCAGGGGATACTTAGTCCTATCCCAGGATCGTTTTACAAAGTTTAAAAGGAACACTGGGTTTGCAAAAATTAAAATCGCCGTTTTATAGTTTTGGGGGACTAACGTTTTTGTGGCTCTATTAATTTCAAAGCAAAGTTAAAATTACATAAATAAAGAGCACTGTTTTTTTGCAACCACTAACTAAATACTATCCGCGCTGCTTCTGTGCAGGAAAATCGTACAAGTATTCAGAGAGTGGGGCAAAATTTACAAATATCGAGAAACACACTAGAAATTACAAAGTTAATTTTGTTGTAAAAAAATACTGTCAAATGAGGCGTCCCGCCACTTAATCGTTCTCACGAGTCCGGATTATGTCAAATTGTAGATTTTTTTTAGCTGTGAAACTACTGAAAACACCTCGCCGTCCACCCTCAACCTAGGCTACGATAGCGGTTAGAAGAGAATATTCTATGAACACGTGGTAGAACACCGGCTCTATTTAACAGTAACTAATACCACTAGAATGGTTTAAGGTTACCAGACAACTTATACATAAAAATACAACACTGGGAGGTTTGTGGATAAAAACGCAACAACCTTCTAAACAGGGCTATCCTTTTTCTCCCAGGGGTAGACTGATAGTTTTTTTTATAAAGAAAACCATTTCGTATAAAACTTAAAGAAGGACCAACCGGGAACAAGTTGCAACCCCCATAGAATACTCCTAATGAATATTATTAAACGTGTCGTACAATCTTTGTAATTATCCGTCCACAGAGGAAGGCGTTGGTAATGACAAAAAGAGCAAACATTGGCACTTAAAATTTAGGTGTGAAGTCCAAAACAGGGATTAACTGGAAGTACTTAAGGATGAGCTTCCAATAGACCAAAATGTCAAAATAGAGACACAAATTTAATTTTCAGTCAATTTTTACTGAAAACAAAAATGTTTGAACAACTTCACTGTTCAAACAAAATACCGGCTAAGTGTGTCGGCATTGACATGTTTCCTTTCAGGTTTGTACAGTCTCTGAAGTTTAAAATTAAAATTTCAACACGTACACTATTTAGGTCTAGTTGCTCCTAGATGGAGCCACGCTTGTATTGGCCTACAACTCATTATTTAAAATAAGCTAGCACGGGAAAACACTGGGTTTAGGTTTTCGTTTTTAAATGCAAAAAAAAAAACTCTTGTTTAGAAAAAATAAACTACTTTAGGTTAGGTTTAACAACCTCTGTTTGACTGGTAACCCCTATTCAGTACTAGAGCCATAATTAGGCCTTAATTTCCACCCTAGACTGACATAGAGTTCACACTAAAACATTGGTCCTATTTTAAAAGAGGATCCGGAAAAAAAACTGCATGTTTAGTTGTTCAGTAGGGAGACCTAATACAAGGTTTTACATACTCATAAACTGAAAAAAAAACTACACTTAACTTAGATCAAATTTAGGCAAACTGATTTTACCAAATTCGGGGTAAAAATTAAAACATTCAACAGAAGTACGTTTTCTGCCGATCGGGGTTTGCATGGATTTGCAAGTGTCTAACATTAGGTTAGGTTGTGATTTGCTCCTTGCAACAAGCCAACTTGTGAAGCTGGTTTCACTAAATTCCGGTTTTCCGGACATGGACAAACTGTTGCTTACATCGCCATTTGAGAAGCTACGTTTTAACTCTTTCTTGACACCATGACGACGCTGTAGCCAATCGTGAATTGTTGGGGCGTGGTCAGTTTCCACTTGCTGCTGTGGTACACGACGTCGGCTAGAGGAATTTTTAATGATTTCCTTCTCATCCAAAAGTTTTGCCTGCGTGGGCTGAACGACGATAGGTTGCCGTTGGGGGGTCTTTTGTGGCTTGACCAATCCCTCAGGATGTGGGGGGTCACTCCCGTGGCTACGGGCCTGGGTTTGTTTACGTTTGCGCGAGCGTCTCTTGGATTGGCTCGTGCCTTTGTTGGTATTGTCAGACTTTGTTGGGGGAGTTGCCACATGAGCGGGGTCGAGGGCAGATTCACGTGAAAGGTTTAAGGCATTTATTCCGTTTACACCCAACACGATTTCGAAAATCAACCTAGCTGCTGAGGAAACACAAGCTACTGTTTTTAATACTGTATCGTCAGTTAATTTTAGACGCAAGTTAACCTGACTCAACTCTACAATATCACTGTTTAAAATAGTCTGACACCTGACTGTTTGTTTTAAACGTGGCCACTTTCTGGCCAATTTAGAGCTGACAATATTTACACAACTGCCGGAATCGCAAAGAATTTTAACTTTACGTTGGCCTACGAAACCATTTACGGTACTAGACTGTAAAATTTCTCTGGAATTTTTACCTACCAGAAAACACGCATTAGCTTGCTCCGGGACTTTTTGATTAAGTTCGGGGCAACGATTACGCAGGTGCGAAAACGATCCGCACACATAGCACGATCTACCGTTAGGTTTACTAAAGTTAGATTTTACACTGTCGCTACTATCAGCGTTAGCATCTGGGCTAGTTACGCTGTCACTGTCATTATTCTTAGTCCCAACCGGGTTAGCTAAGGAATTATGGTTTTGTTTACCATCTCTAGAGTTGGAGGGAGCTTTAGAAGCTTGACTACCTGAATGAGTGCTAGCTTGCACTTTGCCACTTTTGCTAGAAAAATCTGCATTGTTCATTGCGAGTTGTAAACTCGTCACAAAGTTTTGCTGCCTCGGCCAACGTCCCAATTTTAATTTGATCGGGAAGCCATTTGCGGAGCGCAATGGGGCAGGCTTTCATGAACTGTTCGAGTAGAATTAAATTCACTAGTTGGTCATAGCTTTTATTTACTTTAGCTAGTGAGACCCAACGGGAAAACAAGGTTTCCAGATTGAAAGCATAATCGTGAAATAATTGATCTGGCAATTTTTCTAGGGAACGAAACTGGGATTGCACCGACTCTTTAGTTTGTACAAACCTGTCAAGAAGTTTAGTCTTAACGATCTCGTAATCATGCATGTCAGCATCTTGGAGCTGGTCACACACTTGAATTAATACTGAACCTAAAAGAGGTTGTAAGCCTACCACCCATTCCTCTTTGGGAATTTTCTGTGTTAACATAGTTCTCTCATAAATTTTAAGGAAACTGTTAATTTCTGAGTCGGACGTCCATCTATTCACTAAACGTACAACATTGGCAATTTTGCCGGGTTTGCTTACTGGAATTCTAGGTGAGGTAGGGGTTGCTGTACCACTTGTGTGGCCAGAACTAACACTAAGATTAGCAGCATTTAGCCTAGCTAATTCTATCTGCTTGTCGAGCTTTGGTAGCTCTTGAGCGCTAGAGCGTTCTCTAGTTTGCGCTTCTTGCTGCTTTAATTGAGCGTCACGATCACGTATTTGTGCTTCTTGATCAATTAATGCAAGCTCGTGGGCCCTGCGTTTATCCGCATCGGCAACTTTTAAAGCTTCTAACTTTAATTCTTCGGCTTTTAAAAACAACTCATTTTCTTTAAGAGCTATTTCTTTTTTAGCCTGAATGGCTAAATCTCTCCTTTCCATGGCACTTTCTAGCGTGTCAGCAAGTTCAGTTAAAGAAACTTTGTTATCGTCAACTGCATCACGTACAATTTTAAGTGATATTTGTTTAGAGTCACTTGCTGCTAAACCTAAGTCCAAGCAGGCTTTCTTAAGCTCTTTGTTTTTAAGACCATCTACAATTTCGTCGAAAGTAGCCATTTCGGGAAATTTTAACCTTACGTTTAAAAATACAACTTGTATAAATGAAATACGGAATTAAATTGCAGCTGCAAATTAATTTTAACTTTACGTTAAGACTGAGCACGAATTTAAACGCTTCTCATCCTAATCCAGTAAGCTTTAGCAATGGAAAACACTTTTTAACGACCCCTAGCTTTGGTGTATAAATAATTAAAATACATAAATGCTTCTCACTATAACACTAGGCTTGGCAGGCCAAAGCATATCCTATGCACACTTACCCAGAAAACACAATCACTGTGCGGTCTGTCTATCCACATCTGGCCAATCGTCCCACCGTCGATCGACGATACTGAATTCCACGGGCGTCGTACTAGAACGTCTCTGGATCTGGGTTGCTGCGGCGATGGTTGTTTCATCTGCGGGCAGTCTTCAGTGCGGGAGCACCGCGTCCTTCTTGGCCGGTTTCTCCAAAGCTTCACCGAGTGGACCCACTGGTTACGGGTTGATGCAGGCAGGGGATGCGGGCATCTCAGCTGGGCAGGCGTCCACTCGGTGAAGCTGCGTCTCCAGTCGTCTGGCTCCAGGAACGGCGTTGTTACTGGGGCGGGGAAAGCATTGATTTGTAACGGCAATGCAGGCGTCTTTTTCGGGGGACTATAGTGACTGAGTCCCGAACATCTTTTTCTTGCAACTTACGTCCAAGTTGCGGCTTGACAGATTGAAGAGTTGTTCATCTGCAGTAGCATGGCAGGGGGGGGGGGAAACGCTTGACGGAACAGCACCTGTTCATCCCACCGCTGCCACCAGTTTGTAGCGGCCGAAGCTACGATCCTCTAGGTGCTTGTAGCCTCGCCGACATCCATGTGGTTTTGTCCTTTAAATTACTAGTTGCGGTGGCGGTTTTTTACTTTTCAGGAAACAGCACACATGTACTACTGGCCCAGTATGGGTAACAGAGAGTCATTGGTCCTAACTGTAGGCTAACTAGTCAACTTTAAAGGGGGGTATTCGCTGCCACCAGGTGGGTGGTTAATTGCAGTCCTGACTTTAAGTAATAAGTGGTTTTCTTAATTAATTAAGTCTAGCAATTAATCGTACTAGTAAACAACTGACGTTTCACAAACTCTTGGTTTATTAAATGACAGGCAAATATAAAAAGCAACTATTTACATTTCAACTAGCATCAACAAGAAAGCTTTTAAATTAAAGCAACACGAGATTTACATTAAATCTGACAAGAATTTACATTAAATTCAGTTTCAACCTTTACATGTTATGTGCAAAGAATAACGATTTCGACAAGAAAAAGTTCTGCCAGGAACTCGCAAGAACCTGTTATTAAGTGCAAACCGTGGGAATTACACAAAATACTACCAGACTATGTTTCCTAAGTGCGACTTAGAATCAAATCTGCCATTTAGAATTCATCACTTTAAGTTAACAAAAACTCTGCCAATCAACGAAAACACTTACATGAGTTTGGGCAACTAGCCATCGAAGTCACTGCTTCTGCAAACCTAATTGGTTTAAGTGATCTAATTTAGTGTTTGAGTAAATTCATACTACTAGAAACACGGAAAAAAGGCTGGTTTTTAGAAAGGGACCGTTAACCCTGACGTTATGGGGGTGGGGGGTCATTAATGCCGATCATGGTACCACCTCCATAAATTCTCAAAGCTTAAGGTTAGTCATTAAGTTTAGAACTATAAATTTCGAATGGGGTTTCCAAAATTTTTAACTTTCTAAGCTAATACTAGTTATACGAACCAACTACCTTTGCCCGGCATGGCAACATTCGGACGGGACATCTCCTATACCGACTGGCGTAGTCACCTCTGGCTTTGAGATCTGCTGAGCGTGTGCTAACTATGCATTGTGGGGCTGGGTTTTTATGCTGGAGAGAGGGGGGGGGAAAGCGCGGACGTCGAGGATAGCTACGGAGGTCTGATTGGCTGAGGGCCTTGAGAACAATAGAAAAGTCGGCAACGCAAAGGATTTTTCTCTTGGCGCCGTTTGAAGGAATAACTATTGACTGCGTGGTAGAGAGAGGCCGGTAGAGTTAAACTCATTGTTTGGAACGTGAATAAGGCCTTTAATTACTACTGATGGTTTCCTTATTGACCACGATGTTAAGCATCGCGACTATTGAAGGAATAATCTCAATAAATTCGATTATTAACATTGGGGAGCCAGGTTTACTTTAAGAAATGGGTTGCAGAGTCGGTTTTGCTAGGAGCAACTAAGTACAAACAGAAAAGACGTGTCCGGGAAAATATGTAGGACAAAATGTTGCCTAAACTCCGGTAGTTGGGATGGCAAAAGATTACGTTAAATATTTCATAAAAGCAAAGTTTAAAAGTACCAGCAAGATGCTAAAATGCATTTAAATAGTTTCAATCATTATTTGCAGCCGCAGATAATTGGTTTTGGCAGTTGGAAATTTCTCAAAAGTATTCAAGATCGTCACCGTAAAAAACTTAAGAAATATCAAAACAAAGTATCTGTACATTTATTAGGGAGGTTAAGTACCTTCGTAGAGGAAGCTCCTCCCTCTAAAACACTAAACTAATGTTTTCGGCTTTATGTCTAAGTAAAAATAAAAGCAAATACAAATTTATACAAGTGGCGAAAATGGCGTCTCGTGCGCTACGGTGATTTTACGGCATCAGTTTCGTGCGTTTTTCTTAAGAATGCTGTGAAAGTTCTAGAAGGAATTTTCGTGTTCTGTTTGCGGGGAAAACAGATAAAGTTCATGGCTATTAAGAGCTGTTTAGATGAGACGGATTGGTCCATTTTCTTGGAAGATACAGGCGTTTGAATTTCGGGCTTTTTCACGGCTGGGGAGCCGAGAAAAAAAAGTGTTCGTTGCCGTAAACGAAGTTTTACCCTAAGGTTTTTGATGGTTTGAGGCGAGGTCTCCTCTCAAATCTAGTGAAGAATGGGCCTTCTTTACAAGTGACAAAAAAATCAGCATTGTTGGCGACTTCAGTTTTAGCTCTATTTGCTTGAAACAAAGCTTGTTACTCAAATAAATAGCCACCAACAACTGCCTATACATACAATACGTGTGACGTTTTCTGCCTATACATAAATGGTTTGCGGCTTTGTTAGCAGAATTTTAAGGGCTATAAAGTTAATGATGCCGTTTTACCTAGAGCCTGTTCTTTACCTCCCTCCCTTTCCAATGCTAGTTTCCATTGCCTTCCATATTTTGTCTTCTGCCCTAGGCTGGAGCCTTAGTTGGGGCGGGAGACTTGCTACGTGCCCTGGGCTTACACTCTGGAGTCTGCAGAAAATCGGATCCTTTGCTTTTTCAACGGCCTCTGCCACGGGAGTTTCCACAAAAGGGTGGATTCTCCTTAAAGTGGTTCCACTTGCTCGAGAATTTGCTGGAGAATTCCTCTTCTGTTGTTGGACTTGTTGAGAAGCAGCTTGTTCGACGGTCTGAGAAATGTCCATTCATGCTACACAATGCTTGACATTGAAAAGGAGGGACTCCGATCCCTTTATGGGAGGGCCAAAGAGGGCGTCCAATTCAAGATCTTTAGTCCTGCCACGCAAAAGGCCGTCATATCGAAGCAAAGGCCAAAGTAAAAAGACGTGCTGTGATGGGAAGGTACTTCAAAGCTGAAACAGCCTTTGCTTTGCCAGTGAGTGGAACATGGGTCTTTAATCCTCTGTTCTTGTCCGATAGAGATGACAGGTCTGGAAGTAGGCAATAATCAGATACTAGGTAGTATTGTTTAAATGTACGCGTTGGCTTTGTCAGTATGGCTCAGCGGCAGGGCCTCGGCCTTTGGTTTTGAAAGGTCGTGGGTTCGATTCCCCGCTCAGGCAGTCTCACATGTAAGTCCAAAAGATAACTTAATTAGGTTTGCATCTGTATTTATTTTGTGTGTACATAGTGTGTGCATAATCCATATATAAATTTATTTTGAAACGAGCATGAGCCTTACATACGCGCCAAGCATGCATAAAAACTGCCATGATCTTATATTTAGCAATACTTTTTTAATTTTGGTAAGATATGCAATAAAGTATGATGTTTAGATTCAGTTTTGAATACCATGTTGTGCAGGGCCGGGCCAAAAAAATGATTTTAGGGGTGCAGGTGGTCATTTTAAGACCCCCACCAAATACCCCTATGTATTCAATGCTACACGTAAATTTATTACGTAGAAAATTGTTAAGATTTATAAAAAAAATTACGGTTGAAAAAACAACCTGTAAATTTATTAACTCCAGTTACGAAAGTGAACAATTACAAATTTTGTTTTCGTTTAAACAATTTCGTGAGAGCTTTGGCGTCAACAAATGTACTGGAAACCGAAGGATTTTTTTTCTACATTTATTCCTTCTTTACTGCCCTTGATAGCTGTGACTGGGGGAACAGTTGCAGCCTAGTACCCCACAGGGTGTGTGGTGGGGGGGGGGGGGGTGGCAGATGGTTTAGCCTCGGCTTGCTTCCAATACTGATTTCTAATGCCTTCCGACTCTTCCCTTCTTAAATAGATCGCTATTGTAAGTGTGTGGAATTTTCTTTTTAAGTTTTAACAGAATGTAAAAAGAAACAGACAGATAAACCAACATAGGTTTCGTAACTTAGAAAATGATCATGACCAAAGAACGAAAGGGCAGCTTTTGCAATTGACCTCCACGAAGGGGTGCTGGTTAAGTGGTGAGGTACGCAAGTTCCCAACCCCTCCCCCCTCCACAACGCTACTGCTTTTGGTTACTGGGACACCAAGGAACATGTTCCATATACGTAAAGAAATCCCTGACTTTTTTATTGAATTGTCTGAACTATAAACTGCTTATTTGTAACCATTGTACACACAAGTGTTGGTAGACATTCAATGCTTTTGGCTACGTATTAGTTTACATATTAGTTTGAAATACTTATTAATAATTGAAAACTTAACATTTAAATTTATTAACAGTTAAAAAATCAACTTTTAAACTGCAGTTGAATTGAGTTTTTAGAAAACCTGTCATGCTGAAGAATGACTAAGAAAACTGCCCAAATTTATTGACAATATGTTGCAAACATGCTCTCGGGAAGCCAGAAATAGCCTCTAAAATAGCGTAAAATGCTTCAGCTTCCGGGGCTTGCCCCGGACCCCACTAGGGGGAGCTTACAGCGCTCCCCCAGACCCCCTACCTGCATTCCTTGGGGGCCTCCCAAACTACTTTTTTCCCCACCCCATACTTGGGTACTTGGGGGGGGGGGGGGAGGAGAGGGCAACATCAGAACTGGTTGCGTTCCCTGTGCTTGCCACGTAGTTACGGCACTGTCATGATTCATCTACCTTAGATCATGGATTTGTATATCACATTCTATGCTCAGAAGTTGACCCAAGGAACATTTAAAAAGCGTTTCATTATCGTGCTTCTTCACCCCGTCCCTCTATTTGTTTGATGGCTGGAACCACTCTTGCTTGTATAAGTTTCTTGTCTGTTGCTAACCAGACTGCCAACGTGACTGTCTTAAAGTTGACGAATTGTACTAACAAGACAGTCAGAGAGGGAAGAGAAGGTGTTGTTGACAAGGGGGGCAAGTGAGGGGAGGGTTAGGGCAGCAACTCCGTGCGCCCATTCCGGACTGATACGTCATCAGGTTTTTTTTTCATTTTTGGGTTCTGCTGGATTTGTTTGCTTTGTAATGTAGCAGAAAGCGATTTTAAATATGAAATAACTATTGTCAGCTTTAACTCTTAATTGGTTGCCCCAAAAAGAGTAATCTGTTGCCCCCACCCACTACTTTTTATAGCAATTTTGCCCCACTTTATTTTGTCAGGGAACTCAGCGAGTCCCTTGAGTTCCCCTTAGTTACGGCACTGCCTAACCCCAACAATGTGTTCCCTCTATTAACACCGAACAATTGTACCAAGATAGACAGATGTTAACAATCTAATACTCTTGTTTGTTACTGCTTTGTTTTACACATACATCTTACCGTTTATTCATTTAGGCATTGTTACAGGTACTTTGTTAAAAACAAACTCGTTTTCGTTCATAGTAAAAAAAAGACTTTTATTGCGACTAAACTCATGACGTCACCTTTTGACTTACTTTCTTCTCTATTCTGTTGGGCTGCCATTAAACATGACGGACATGTTGGCTTTCGTTTGCAACTCGCCATTTTTGCATTCCATGCAACATTAGTTTAAGCATGCGATAGAAAGGCTTCTAACCTGCAGAGCTTTCCCTAGCTCATGAATGACTGCTGGTGGATTAGCCGCGTTTCCTGCGAGTGTGAACTTTTATCAGCGGCTAGAAGAAAGGAAAAGTGTCACGTCTTGAGTGTGTCTTGATTTCCTTGTACTAGACGATGTGGTAAGGCTTGATTTCATTGATCCCTTGTACCAAGAGAGAGAGTTGTGTGTCTTGCTGAAGAGTTCGCCTACTGTAATGCTGGATGAGAAACGGTGTAGGAATAAATACACAAAATCTCATGCTGTATTTCTTCGTTGGGCTAACCCCCAATCCCTCCTTTCCACGGGACCTCTAACGGATTCTTGGTTGTCACCGTAAGGAACGAAATCCTGGGGGATTCTGCGAGTGAGGCCGTAAGATTCGTATTCAGTGGTATGTTGACTAGTGGTTTCATTTACATTGGCGATATCACACAACATATTCTTAATAGGCGTGTTGTTTTTCGGAATAGACCTCGAATTCTGTCTTTTTTTCTGTCGTATTTTACAACACTCGTTTTAACGTCTGCATGATTATGTAGGCAGTCAAGGTCGTACAAGCGAGTTGGGTCAACATTTAATCCCTCTGCCCCCTACTTGTCATACCCACAAAGGCATTATCAGTAACTTGAAGCAGAATGACTCTTCATTAGATGCTTGGTATTTTCCGTTCTCTACCAAGGTTAAATAAATTTAAGGCCGCGTCTCCTGCCACCCCCGGGTGGTAGGCGCCTGGAGTCTCCTGCCACCCGGGTTAGCAAACTTGCACTCTGATTGGCTGTTGCAAGAAGGGGTGGTAGGAGCCTGGAATCTCCTGCCACCCTGGATCATAATTATTGCTCTGGTTGGTTGTTGCAAGGGGGGGGGGATAGGAGCATGGAGTCTCCTGCCACCCGGGATCATAATTATTGCACTGGTTGGCTGTTGCAGGGGGGGAGGGTTGTAGGAGCCTGGAGTCTCCTGCCACCCGGAATCATAATTATTGCTCTGGTTGGCTGTTGCAGGGGGAAGGGGGGGGGGTAGGAGACCAGGAGGCTCCAGACACCCGGGAACATAATTATTGATCTGGTTAGCTGTTGCAGGGGGAATGGGGGGGTGGTAGGAGACCTGGAGTCTCCTGCCACCCGGGATCATAATTATTGCTCTTGTTGGCTGTTGCAGGTGGAAGGGGGGGTGGTAGGAGACCTGGTGTCGCCTGCCACCCAGGATCATAATTATTGCTCTGGTTGGCTGTTGCAAGGGGGGTTGTAGTAGCATGGCGTCTCCTGCCAACCGGGATCATAATTATTGCTCTGGTTGGCTGTTGCAGGTGGAAGAGGGGGGGGGGGGAATTGGTAGGAGACCTGGAGCCTCCTGCCAACCGGGGATGCAATTATTGCTCTGATTGGCTGTTGAATGGGTGAGGGGGAGGGGGGGGGGCATGGACCTACCACCCAGAAAATTTAGATTTAAACTTAACAAAAAAAGCCTAGGGATGGGCGGAAAAGGATGATAGCAGAAAATTACACGCTATTGGATTCTGTTTAAACTTGAAAAAGAAATCAGTTGTTTTTTTGGGTGGGGGGGGGGGGGGGAAGAAAAATAGAAAATTGCTTGCTACCACCCGGATCATTGGATTCTGTATAAAAAAAACGTCTGTAAGTGAAGTTGGTAGAAAAATCCTTCCAGCCACCCGACATTATTGTATTCTGTTTAAACTTGAAAATAAAAACAATTTGTGGGTGGGGGGGCGGGGGGGAGAGACGAAAGAGAAGCAGAAAATTGCTTCCTGCCACCCGGGTTATTGGATTCTGGCAGAAGAAATTTGCTTCCTGCCACCCGGGTTTATTGGATTCTGTTTTAACTTGATAAAAAAATCAGTGTGTTTGAAGGGGGAGGGGTAGAAAAGCAGAAAATTACTTGCCACCACCTGAATCATTGATTCTGTTTAATCTTGACAAAAAAAAAGTCTGTAAGGGATGTTAGTTGAAAATTGCTTCCTGCCACCCGGATTCTGTTTAAACTTTAAAAAAAAAGTCTAAGAGGCTGTTAGCAGAAAATTGCTTCCTGCTACCCGGGTTTATTGGATTCTTTTTAAAGTTGACAAAAAAAAGTGTCTGTAAGGGATGTAAGTAGAAAATTGCTTCCTGCCATCCGGATTCTGTTTAAACTTGAAAAAAAAAAAGTCTGTAATGAGGCTGTTAGCAGATAATTACTTCCTACCACCTGGGTTTATTGGATTTTGTTAAAGTTGACAAAGAAATAGTCTGTAAGGAATGTTAGCAGAAAATTGCTTCCTACCACCCGGATAATTGGATTCTGTTTAATCTTAACAGAAAAAAAGTCTGTAAGGGATGTAAGTAGAAAATTGCTTCCTGTCATCCAGATTCTGCTTAAACTTGAAAAAAAAAAATCTGTAAGGGATGTTAGTAGAACATTGCTTCATGCCATCCGAAGTAATGGATTTTGTTTAAACTTAACTAAAAAAAATATGTGAGAGGATTTTAGCAGAAAGATGCTTCCTGCCACCCAGAATCGCTTTCAACTTGCCAAAAAGTCTGTAGGGTTGGGGGAGGG
>JAHWFP010252592.1:0-10643 GCA_023313725.1 Lithobius niger | reverse complement strand
GGGGGAGGGATGATAAGAGAAAATTGCTTGCTACCACCCGGGTCATTGGATTCAGTGTTAACAGAAAAATAATGCCTGCAACCCGGATTATTGGATGCTGTTTAAACTTCACAGAAAAGTCTGTAAGAGGATGTTAACAGAGAATTGCTTGCTGCCATCCAGATTATTAGCTTCTGTTTAAATTTGATATTCAAATGCTTCCTGCCTACAGGATTATTTGCAGAGGACTATACGTGCAGAAATCCACCGCTCACTCGCCAATTGACGATTAAATTGGGCAGGTTGCCGGTCAAAACATTTTTGCTAAAGGCCAATTTGACTGGTGAATTGTTATTTTTGATAAACACGGCCAAACCGAACTGAACATATTTTCAGTTCTTGGCTGATTTAATGTTTCAGTACACCGTTTTAAAGGTTTTTCTACCTTTCTAATGGCTCAAATGTCAATGGGCCAAATGCCCCCACATCCAAACCCCGTTAAAACCGCCCCTGGTGGCAGACAAATGGTTTCTACCATTTTGAAACTTAGGTACTGTTATATTTGATTTTTAAAAAAAGGTGGATTGGGACAGACGTAATGGTGGCAGACAGAAGCTTGCTGCCACTCGGAAACTTGGAGCTCGTTTGAATTTGATAAAAAAAAACTTTTTCTTAATTTCTTATAAATTTTGATGTTTCAATACACCCATTTAAACTCTCCCGAGTCTTAATGGCCAAAGGTAGCTCAACACATTAAGCATTAAGAAGTTGTTTAGTAAATAAACAGTTTACATTGTTTAAAGAAATATCTTGTGAACGCAAGATCACCTCCAAAGTAAAAACGATCGCTCGATTAAAAAAATAATATCATCCCACGTTGAGTTTTTGAGATCTGTGTACCCGAAGAGCACTATTTTGACTAATTTGTAAAAACAGGAGCAAATGAAGAGGGGGCAGGCGATCCGACGTGGCCGCCTGTTCCATCTTCATTTGCTCTTGGTAAAAATTGTTGCCACCACTAGACTTTAAATTAAGTTGTCACTTTAGATTATTTAAACTATTTTTTTTTTAATTTGAAGGTTGCACAACATACGGCAATGTTATCGGATGCTTTTAGGCATCAGTTTTGCAGAATTTCATGCTGATCCGATATATTGTACTCAAGTTTTTTTTTTACCAAAGTTCTTGATACAGAAATGTAACCCTTAATTCAAAACTAAAAATAGTTGTTATCAGTTATGGTCATATTAACACTACCATTTTAAAAAACAGTTCTAAGCTGAATTAGTTTTGATTTTTGAATGTTTACTTACAACCAGTATTCTTATATTTTGAATGGATCCAGAAGAAAAATTTTCTGTGATAATCGGTTTTAATGTGCAGTTAGCCAAATGTTTTCCGTTCAGGTGTTCACTAAATAACTTTCAGCTTTCCATTACTGGAAAGTGTTTGTCAAGATAATGAAACTTGAGTACAGTACTGGATTGCAAAATTATAAAAAAATATTTAAAAATTTTTTTGCAGCAGCTAATGAAGCCAATATCGTCAGCAGACAAAAGTTACTATTCCAATGATTGGTTGGTCAGCTCTCTTCCATTCAATGACATACAACTACGGTATCTTACAAGATTGAAGTTTCGTTTACACTCAACCCAATAGTTCAAGTAATTGTCCACTACTTGCAAATTTTTGACTGTCACATTCTTCCACCTGGCGAATCCAGAAGACTGCAGGTATCGCCAACAAAATTGTGCAGTCTGGACTTCCAGTTTTCTAGCCTGAAGAAGATGGAAGGACACGACAATACCACCGAAAATTTGCAGTGGACAATTAGTTGAACTATTTGGTTGAGCATAAACGAAGCTTCAGTTTACAATCTTCAAACCAAAGTACGATAACCGAAATGTCAATTTTCTCAAATATTTTGCAAGAGTTGAATTTGACTGCATTACGCCTCTAAACATCGACACGCAGGAAAAAATTCGAAGTAATAAAAAGAAAGAAATGTTTACTGCGCTTACTCTTCTGTGAGTTTTCTTATACCAATCTTGCTGGTTTAATCCTGTGAATTGATGATTATTTGATTTATTTTTCATATGGTACTACGTATAAGGTAGTTTTACCCATATTTGTATGAACGTGGATCCAGCAGTCAGTTCCTCTGATGGTCTTGATGAAGAGGGCATGAGGAGACAGATCACTAAATCCATGAAACTTTACTGGTAAAACCAGGTAACAGATAACGTGAATTCCCTTTTACGTATTATAACGTTAGTTGCAAAAAATAAATCAAACTATTACCGAAAATCACATGCTAAACGCACAAGCGAAGCTAACGCCCACCCTACTAAAATGCTTTATGATCAAAGTCGTGCAATAGTAGTTAAATCATAATTTTTCTGCTGCAAAATTAACTAGCAGCTTCATGCATTTAATGAAATCAAATTTTTATCCAACAAGATTCATGCTACTGTGCATTTGTGATGCTTCCATAAGTTGGTGTGAAGTTGGCTAATTATCCTCCAGAACAATTATCTACGCCAGCTTCCGGTGTGGGTAGAAGGAAAAGAATACAAACTTCCCACCGACTTCCAAAAACTCCCCTCTATGCTGTAGTTACAAAGGTTTCTGTGGTTAGAAATTAAGTTTTATCGGAATTATGCTGGATTTTGGAGGAGCGACGATCTAATAAACTAAATTTTTTGAGTAAATGAGAATAAAGTCACAGCATTATCGCTAGACTGAATTCCACCATGTATGTGAATGAGCAGATTATCGCCGACTTTTCCATGCTGAAGTAAACACGCTCCCTATACCACGAGCCAAGGCTGTTTGCCGTGATGTCATCATGAGTCAGCCACTCATGAACGAGAATAGCGGCGCTTTGATCGTCTGAGTGAACTAACCCAGTCACATGATGTGCGTGTCACGGCAAACAGCCTTGGCACGTGGTATAGACAGAAGGTAGATAGAAAATAGGTTAAGTTTTATTAATGCCCAACCCCAAGTTTTTTATAAATTAACTGCTTTGGCATAGACACATGGGCATTTATCATGCGACTTACAGCAAGTCATCTTTGCTAGTAGCAGCAAATCCACCACAGTTGCACATTACATGCGCTCTGTACAGTTGTGGTAACTGATATATGCTTCTAAAGCCTTCATGTTCAAATCATTGCTTTAGTACGTTTTCTTGTAAAAAATAAATAATAAGCTTGATTATCGGGATCGGTTTGGCATGGAAATTGCCTGGATTGGAATTGGCGTGAAAACTATTGGTGTCAGATTGGCAGAGAAAGCAACTATTTCACACCCAGGGGAGATTGATTTTCAAGCCCAAATGCAAACTTTGGAAAAAGGGAATGAAAATGGTTATAGAGAATCGCTTTGGGCATAATTTTAATGTTGCAAGCTTTTACGTCAATTTTGTAGTAAAAAAAAAAAAAAATTAAGGGGAAGGCCTTAACTCGACAATTTGGTATCAAGACCATTTTAAGAGTGAGCAGGGCGTTAAATACGAGATTTACGGCAGCATTCTCACAAATGACTTGTCCATCTCCCAATGCAGAAACTGTCGTAGCGGGCGTGTTGCATCTTGGTGGGCTTTGGTTGTCGCGTTAGGCCTACTTTTTCTTTTTCTGAGGTATGGTTACGTTAGATCTGTTGTTTTCGTCCGGCTTTCACTAGGAAGGGTACAGTTTTTCTGAGCAGCGACTTTCCTAATACTATGGAAACTTGTTAGTCCACTACAAATCTTAGTGAGCAAAAACGTTATCTTGTGGTATGGTACTACCATAACCTAGGTTCAGGCAATTTGTACAGAAAACTTCTTTAGACTTAAAGGGCAAATACATCCATTTTGACTTGCATGCTTTACTTTTGGATTATTTACTCAATAACTAAACACAAGAATTGTGGTAAGAATACGTTACGTTGAAAAAACGAACCATCATACTTGAGCCAAATTCCAGAAAGGATGTGCATTGAGGGGCCTTGAATCACTGGCATCAGCACGAAATATCCCGTGGTTCAGTGCTTATGAACCTACAAGGCCCCTCAAATCCTTCAATTCAGCATCTCATCAGCAGGGAACTGAGCGAGCGCCTTGCGAAAAATTGGCAGTGAGCTGCCTTGTAAATGCGGAGGGCTACGAGTCGCGTCGCGGTCGTAGTCTGCTTTCCACAACAGTAGATGCACGTCGGACATTGTAAATGATGTAAATTTTGTAAATTAAATACTTGTGGTGGCCTGAAGAAGACAGACGGACTAAATTTTCCATCCTTAGTCAGCAGTCTGTCGAAAATTCACAGAATTCGCATAATCAGGTTTGATGTTTTTGAATTTGAGTGTGAAACTGACGTCGTAAATACGTTGCGTACATCCGATACAACAATTCAATTACAGTAGACTCTCGATATAATGAACCTCCGTATAAGGAACTTTTCCCTACAAAGAACACTTTTTAACAATTTGGTTGGCTACCTTCTGTTTGTATGCTGAAAAGACTTCTATATACGGAACAGCTCCATATAAAGAACCCTTTTTCAGTGCTGTAAGGCCTTTTCACATGCTAAAAACCATCCTTATAAGGAACTGATATACAAACCATTGTGTCCACCAAGAAATCAATACATTTATCAAACGATGAAAAAAAGCACACCTGAACCACCACCCAGAATTGAAATTTTTTCACCGAACAATGCACACGTACAGTTTATGCACACTGTCCTCGCAGTGCAATTGGAAAGCAGATATACTTCGATTTTATTTGTCAGGTGTTTACACTCTGTATAAGGAACTTCACTATCACTTCACTCACAGTTCGCTGTAAAGGAACCTTCTATATTAAGAACTCTCTGTATAAAGAATCAGTTTTGGGCGCACTAGGTTGTTCTTTATAAAGAGAGCCTACTGTATTGCATCACTAAAACACGACATGGAGACCGCCGTTGTTTTGCTGGAACGCGCAGAAATTAATGCCGACTGATGTCACTCTTCGATTTCGACTCGCAGCCGATTGAGATAGGAGAGCTATTGGCTGTGAGAGCTCGAGCGTCTGACGGACTTAGCTGGCCATACAACTGACGGCTGTTCTTGTCTAAGTGATCCAAAAGTAAAGCATGCATGTCAAAATGGATGTAATTGCCCTTTAATTGTATGTCAGTAAACTTATGATAGTAACTATATAAGTTCATTTGTGATAGTATTTAAATCCATGACAGATGAACATATATAGTTACTATCATACTTTTCTATGGTCAGATGCAGCTATCAGTGCCTTTTAAAGTATTTTCATGTGCATTTTAAACAGTGTTTTCCAGTAGGCTTGTGGTGTCTCTGCTCACCATTGGAGGGCGCCACTATCCATCCAAATTGCAATGCGGTGCTTGTTGAGGGAGGGATTCAACAAAAAGAACTTACAATGAAAACGAGTAGAAACTAGAAAATTTTTCTACATTTTCGGTTCTCTTTGTCGAATTCCATCCTCATCGCTATTATGTTATAGACTGTGTGCTAAGTTTTATGATCTATAGATGTGATGGAAGTGAACAGACTCAAGGCTTTTGTTGATTGACCGTGTTTCTCGTCAGCTGGATTGTTTTATTCATTTGATCAGCTGATCAGGAGCTGACAAGCATTGCACACTAGACGGATGGTGGTGCCATTCGACGGTGAGCAAATACACCGCAAGGCTAACTGTGGGTTAGTTGCAAAACTAAGGTCAATCGTTCCAACAAAAAACCAAGTTTACAGTAACGTATTACCGATTTCCTCAAATGAGCACACACAGTTATTTTCGTGACAAAACCCGATGCAAAACAAAGGCCAGGCACTTTTTATTTTTGCCTCAGTTAAACTGCGACGCGCATCTAGGACAAAGCGCCTAAAGATGGGTGAGATAAACTTAAAGTCGGTCATGAATGTTACATTTTCCCGAAAACAGCAATTATTTTTACAAGGCAATCTTGATGCACCGATGGCGAAATTAGTCTCAGGAAATTTCAAGTATTTTCATTAAATTTAAAACGGGGCTTTTATAATGGGGGTGGAGAGCAATCATTTGAGTTAATTACCACGTAGTACCAACTCAAATGTAAACAAGTGACATTAAAAATGTCAACAGGCTACTCATCTTATCGCAAATTTTTGATAGGCATTATCCGAAAAAAACTTATTTTCTGTCCTATCTTCGTCAGGCAGCAAGGACCAGTCTAATGTAGGATGTACTTCACACATTTCTTGCTGCCTGACGAAGATAGGACTGAAAATAATTTTTTTTTCGGTTGCTTAACGAAAATTCGTGATACTGGTTGACATTTTGACATTTTGAGTTAGCATTTGTTTACATTTGTGTTTGTATCACTCAAAGTTGAATGGTCAAATTCTTTGTAGTACCAGTCTACGGTCTACGTGTATTTACGTGGTACTACAAGGTAATTAGTTCAAATGACACACCCCTTATTAAAGCCTAGTTTTAAACTTTTAGGCTAACCACAGAGTTCTAATGTTGTCGTTACTACTTTTAACAAAAATGTATGGAATCACAAATTCGGCATAGTTAATGCATTTTGTCACTAGTACAACAATATCATATCAGAAAAACGACCGTGGGGTTACGATTTGTACGCAAATTACGTTGCTATAACAACAATACGCTACCGAATTTTTCATAGCATTTATTGTGATTTCACTCATATTTCGTAGCACAAAAAAACAACGAAAGAAAGGTGAATTTTTCCGATTTGTAAGATGTACATATCAGACTTAATTTTTCCGCTTTGAACAGCGATAACGGTGAAGGCAGCTCTTCATTTTGCACAACGATCGATAAACCAACTCCCAAGTTGTTTTAAAAAACAAGGCATAACACACCGTTTAAAAATGGAATGTAACACAGATTTTGGAGAACACAATAGACGAATTTTTAAGCCTTACACGATTTGTTATTTACAAACCTAAAATGGATTTTTTGTGCGCACAAAAACGAAAGTAAACAGACCACGGTTAGGCATAACGTACAAACGCTGTTTATAGAGTAGCCTACAACACAAATGTTGAATGCTGAATTTTTCTCAATTGCATAAATTTGTGACATCGCCAAGCATTATTTTACCTTGGACGAAACACTTTCAGTGTTTCGTCCAAGATTTTACAGACATTGTAGGCTAAAAGAATTTTGTACACAACCAATTTTTTGCATTACAGCAAGGCCTAACGCTGCTATCGCCACTTGTTCGGCAACACTATCACGGCTTGGGCGGGCAGATGTCAATACGAATCACGGATTAAAACTCGATCAGCCATTATACAAGCAATTTTTAGTCGTTTAGTCAGGTTGGGTTGGTAAATCTTAGACGAATCACTTTCAACAAAAGATCCTTTTCACCATTATGGTCGACAGCACAACGCACCACAAAATAGCTTTCACAAAAATGGCGCTTGTCTACTGTAAAATTCCTGCGTTGTTATTGGTTGATGGCCAACCCGCATCATTCAGAGTGCGTATTGCGACGCTGGGTGGCAGGAGCTCCTGGACTCGTACCACCCGGGGGTGGCAGCAGACACTTCCTAAATTTAAATGCAATCCTTGACTTATTAATGAAAACACGTTTCAAAGAATGAAAACAGAGACAACCTACGACGAACTTTTTTCTTCGTTTTTCGGTAAATAAATTACATCAAAGGGAGTTCGAATCTTTTTTCTTTTAAAAGAAAAGGGCCATTTTTTTTAGCACGAAGAGAGGGGGGGGGGGCGGTAGCACCATCTGCACCATGCTGGATCTGCCACTGCTCTCTTTGAACCAGCTGAAGCTAAAGCTTTTTAAGTCGTTACTACTTTTTGAGGTCACAACTCTTTGGCTTTGTGCGTACAGCTGCACTTACGAAGAGCCAGGGCCAGATGACCCAATGTGTAGATTGCACAAAGGCCTCCACTTGAAAAGGGGCCTCACCAGGGATCAACTTCAGTGAGGGCTTCGCTAAAGATCTTGTGATGTCCTAGGCGGGGACACACCTTAGCCCAGCGTGGGCACCAATGGTAATAAACAACACGGACTACCAGAGTGTAGGCTACAGCTGATAAGACAGCGAACTTCCTGTTTACTTCTCCTTAAATACAATTATAACAGGAAGTCATGTGATGCAACTTAATACAATATATAATTATGGAAGAGCCTATTAGTAGTTAAAGGGGTATCTTGGTAGGGTTAACATATTGACATCAAATTGATGGCTGCCATTGTGGAGCACACAAGTGACGACTCCACAATGCAGCGAGCGAAAAAAAAAAACAGAAAAAAAAAATAATCTAAGCCTAGCTGGAAATAAAATCATGATTACGAAGGCAAGATGTATTTTTTAGTGCACTACCTATTTTTAAAGAAAGATACATAATTTTTCACTTTCGAGAAAAAACTAACACTATTTTTGAAAGCTGTTTTACAAAAATAAAGAACTGAAGATGTACATGATTAAGCAAAAAATTAAACATTAATAAACTGACTGAAAACTTGCCAGTTTTAAATTTCTGTTTTGATTTCTGGAGCAATTTTATAATAAATTCAATTTAAATTTTTCAATGTTGTTGTTTTAATTTTCGTAGCCTTTTTTGGTTAATTTTCTTTTTGCAGCAACCATTTCTGCAGCTGAAACGCTACAGCGTTGCTGTGGACAAACATCTGGTATTGAAAATTCGGTGCCAAAGAAGTTGCTTTGGATTAGGCTTCACCGGAGTGGGAATTGCGGCTCCAAGCAATTTTTTGTTCCGATGTCAGAAGTGTTTAGGTACATGAAAAGACAAAAAGATACAAAAAAGATAAAATCGTGAAATTAATTTTTCACACGAACAACAAAATACACTTACACTTTTACTTAATTTTAAAGGTGGACATTTTTAAAATTAACAGAGCCGATTCTCTGCACGAATAACTATGGGACAAAACGTTTTAGCGTTACTCGCTACAATTTAAAAAGAACTATCATTTAATTCATATATAACGGATTACAACAAAAAAAAAACGAAGAAGTTGTAGCCAAATGGTAATTTTGCAAAAAAACTACAAATTGAGCTTGTCTGGAGCTCTATGCAGTCTCTTTGAACGATGAGCATTTTGAAGCTGCGCTGCAATATCAACCTGTGTTGGTGATAGCACAATTTTACGTTTATTGGGATTCGGTTTCGCTTTTTTGTTAGCATGACCTGGCTTCGGTGGGGATTGCTTAGTGGATGGTGACGTAATAATCGATGGAGATTGTGACCTTTCTGGCTTAGAATTTCCTTCAAGAGGGGCGCTGGTAGTAGCCAAAGGTGATTGGTTATTTACGTTAGCAGACTCATCCACTTCGTGTGTGTGGGGTAATTTCGCTGGAGATTTCCTGCCACCTGGTGACTTGCGGATGTAAATTCTCAGGTGATTTTTCAAGCTGTTGGATTGGTGGAATTTTTCCCTCAGTAACAGAAATTGACTTTCTGGATTGGCCGAGAGATCGACGCTCAGGAACTACGTCAGCGAAACTTGGCTTTTCACGATGTTTGCCGCCAAAAGATATGCGTTTGAAATTTGAGTGATCTTGCTCATTATGCATGGAGAAATTACTACTTTTCGCCGTCGAAACAAGTGCTTTTGGAGGCTGTTCTGGATAATCATTTTCCGCGGTATGTAACCTTAGCTGTTCGCGATGTTTGCGAATCGTATTACCGTTAGTATCAACGATAGTATAGGACTGATTTTCACATTTTTGGTTAACCATACCGACTGACCATAGCCTGTCATTTGTCGTTGAAAAGTCACGATACCAAACCTTTTCACCTATTTGATACGTTTTCAACTCACGATGGTGGGTGCTCTGTACTTGTTTTAATTGTTTACGGCGTACGGCTGCAATAGGGTCAGGGAACAATAAATCCAGCCGAGACTTTAATTATCGGTTAAAATATATTTTTCCGGGTGTTGCTTGCGTGGTAGCGGAGATAGTGATTCGTGCTGATAACAAGTAAGAATTTATACTCTCTTGAATAGTAGACCCCTGTCGCCGCGCGGCCTTGTACACTCTCTTGAAATTACGGACATATACCTCAGCCAAACCGTTGGTCCAAGGCACAAAACTTGGCCCGGTCATGTGCCTAATTCCGTTGGATTTTAACCAATTTTGGAATTCTGCAGAAAAAAATTGGGCAGCATTGTCCGTAACTAAGCTGTCCATTAAACCATATAAAGCTATATGATTGTTTAAAACGTCAATGACACGCGCGGACGTTGTTGACTTCATTTTATGCACAAAAGGAATTTTTGAATGTGCGTCTACAAGAATGAAAAACATGTAATTGTCCATCGGCCCCAAAAAATCAGCTTGTAAGCGATTATTTGGTTTTAGTGGATATTCCCACGTATGCTTAGGACCTGACATTTGAGTATCTTTATACTCTTGACAATTTTGGCATGATTTGACTTTATTTTCAATGTCAGAGTCAATCTTAGGCCACCAGACTTTTTGTCTAGCTAAACTTTTCAATTTAACTATGCCTAAGTGAGCACTGTGTAGATCTTTCAAGATTTGTCTCCGCAAGGCCGTCGGCACCAGGACTCTATACCCCCAAAATAAGGTTTCGTTTTCGACAGAGATTTCAGCACGACGTGTGAAGTACGGTAACAGATCGGGAATTT
>JAHWFP010252590.1:7416-23933 GCA_023313725.1 Lithobius niger | reverse complement strand
GGGGGGGGGGGGGGGGGGGTAGGAGGAAGTGCAGATGGCACTGCTGCACGTAGTCTTTTTCATTCAAAGGGGTTGCAAGGGTAAAATGTATGCCCCCCCAAAAAAAAACTAAACAATGTTGGGTTCACGGTTTTGGCCCATTTTAAAGTAATTTTATGAAAAATGTGGGCAATCTGCATTGAAATTTGGCCCCCCCCCCCTTTCCTCCAGGACACGGGTGACTTGTACCCTTTGCATCCCCCTTAATTGCGGCACTAGCAAGGGGTGTGGGGGGGACAGGAGAGCAGTCGGCAACGTTTTCATTTCCCAGTCAACTATTTTGTTCTCGCATGCGGGAACCAGCTAGAACTGTGTATCTAACGGCCCCCGCACACACAGCGGCCAACGAGAATGCTTACGGTGTATGTAGCAAGGCCCACTTGGCCGCAGCGGCCAGCCTGTCGCCGCGACCACTGGGATCCCGGGCAACGTGCAGGCAGCCACAGAGCGACCGTACTTGCTCCGTGTCTATTTTTCACTACGTGATCGAGAATTATCAATGAAATACAGACGTGGCTGCGCGGCACGTCGCTGTGTTTTTTTGGCCGCCACGACCACTGGCCGCGCGACCTGGCCCCTCAGTGCGCGGGCGCCCTTACGTCGGGGCACTGCTAGTTATCTTACATTATAAACCAAAGTCTCATAGCAGAAATGAAGCAACCGCAACGACCCCCGGAAGGGGAACAATGAAAACGGTGCGAATGTGTCAATTCTTTGGCTTGAAGGTGAAACTAGAACGTTGTTGCCCTGAAAAGAAATTGAAAGTGGCACATTGTTACGTCGACCAATAAGTTGCTATGCGCTGTCATCGCAAAGTCATGTCTTAAATGACGTCATTGTACGAAGGACAGTTATTTTTCGCACGCTAATGGTAGTGGGGAAGGGCCTAAACGGGGAATACCCATTGGTGGGGCAGTGCTTATGTTAAAACCACTATTTGATTACGATATTGCTTTGCGGAGTGAGAGGATTGACGGAAAGGGGGAGTGTTACACAACGAAAAATTGACTGTTGCAGTGAACCATCAGACAGCACCGCGCAAATACTGGGAAACAACCACGGGTCAAACAAATCCCCGGGCGAAGTCGGGTACAATGCTAGTCTACTATAATACTCTTCCTCAGTTCCGGCATCCAGACTGTTAAGGACGGAAGGGGAAGGGTGGATGATTTTGAGGGATGCTACACAGTGCCGAGAGGCGTAACAAGATTTGGCGCTGGCAACAAAACGGCCAACGTAGCCAATGTTAGTTATGGCATTATTATGCCTTGTTTCCTGAGCTCCCCAGTTATTTGTACAGTGCATTAACCGGATTTTGAGTGCGTTCCATTTGTTTTAATTAAACTTTTAATGCGCTTGATTCTTGCCAATTAAATTGATTTTTCTGTTGTCATGGTTACGACGGGGTAGAGCTGGCGTCACACGCAAACATGCTTTCTTACTTGCACTCCCCCCCCCTCCTCCCCTAAAATCACCGTTGTCTTACCCAGAAAGCACTGCCGCAGAACCCTTTCTCCCCCTACGCCAATCCCTCCCTCTTTCTAATAATCCAGAGCCCCGCTTTTCCTATTACGCACATAATTAAGATTGGGAAATGGCTTCTCTTGACCTCCAATGTTCCACAGGTTGAAGCTGGGGGATACGGTTGATGGGAGCTGGGGTGGTTGGAGGGGGGGGGGGGGGATAAAAATGAGAAGACTATAGGATTGCACTCCAACCCGCAAAAAATTGGTATCCCCAGCCATTAACAAAAAAAAGTTGAAATGAACATGAAAATACTGGTTTTTCAAAGATTCAGACTTCAAGGCCAGCGGCCAACAACTGAATTCTGCATCATCTATACCCTCTCCAGCAAGCAAGGAATGCATAAAGTAATATATTTTAATGCGACAAACAAGCCACGCGCCTCCTTAATTACTGAGTAGCCATTCGGTAGATCTTCGTAGACCTGGAAGCAAGCTGTAAATGGTCGACGAAATTACTAAAGAAATACGGACGCAAACCTATTTACGTTGCCTTTCAGACTTAAATATCAGAGTGCCTGAGCGGGGAATCGAACCCACGACCTTTGAAATCAAAGGCCCGGAGTCCCAACCGCTCAGCCATACTGACATGGGCCTAATTTCGCATAGAGATTTATAATATGTATATAATATATAATCTAAGTTTGTTGCAAATGCTACCGGAATGGCAAGGACCTAGTGGCCGCTGACTGCCAGCCGATGTTAAAACTAAAAATTAAAAATGACAAAAGTTAAAGCATTTAAAAGTTTGAAACGAAGACGTTGGCTCGGCTGCAGAGGAAGGGTTGATGGTATTGGGTTAGGGTCACGAATGCCTTACCACCAAGGTTAGACCTACCAGAGACACAGTGGTCCCCCGATGGCATCGCCAAACGTGTGGGACAAGTGGGAGGGGGGGGGGGGGAAAGAAGCCGAATGTAATTGTCAACGTTTCTAAAAAAATAACAATAAAATAATGCAAATCAAATAACCGTAGGTTAAAGCTTGGCCAAAGCCAATTGACAATCTTAATAAAGATAATAAAAAAAAGTGAAGTTTCTCCTGAAGTTTATGACGAAATTACTGCCACTAGATGGCGCCACTGTAGATTCTTTGTATTCTACCGTGGAGCCATCTAGTAGAAGTAATATCTTTATCCTTTACGTATTGCTTCCAGGTGCACGAAGACTTACCAAAGTTTTAGTCAATAATTAAGCTGGAAGGTAGCTTGTTTGTTGTGTTAAAGTATATTACTTGTGCGTTCCTTTGATTACTGTGCGCTAGCGCTAGAGAGAACTACATAGCGCTAGACGCTGTAAACGTTCGATTAGTGGCATCCCCCTTTTAAGAACCGAGTAATAAGCAGCGGTTTTTTTTTTTTGTTGGTGGTTGCATGTCAATAATAATAATAATTACAAACAAAACGTCAAGTGTGCCGTAAAAAAAAGGGGTTATATGATTGAAGTGTCATTTTACTTGTTAAAATGTACACGGATAAAAATTGGTGATTTTTAATTGAAGTAGTCAAATGTACATTGCATCTGTTTAAGTGCTGTTGTGCTTTACGTAACGCATATGATTGGTAAAGCATAACAGCACTTAAACTTGACGTTTTTGTTTGTAATCCGTGTACCTTTTTTACGGCTATGGTAATAATAATAATAATAATTATTAATATACAGAGACGATGCTCGAGGCATCCACCCACCCAAATTCCCCAGCGGCAGATGTTAAGCGGAAGAAGTACCACCATTATTACAGTTGTTTTTTGCCGCATGAGGGAGGAAGAGGAAACCCTCAACGGGCGGGAAACAACCGGAGAAAAACCCGTACATATACACTTCCCATCACCAGGATTGAACCCGGGTCTGTAGGAAGCCAGAGATGTAAACTGGGACCAGGACGCCTATCGAATCTGACCTCCCAGTGCTCGCAGCTACCCGTGCACCCGTGCATGGTGTCGCTCTATAAAGGTTTATGCATGCAGTCGATTGTTGCATGCACGAAGAATGGATCTGGAGTTTGTTGAGTGGCATTGTTCCCTAAATACAATGGTTAAAACAATGTAAAACAATCAAAATGATCGTTTAGGGTCCCGTAACTCCGGAATGGGTCGACCAATTGAAAAAGTGGTCCCTGTAAGGTTGAAGCCCAGGGAATTTTTTGGCTCAGATCATGGTTTCAGATTTCAGGTAGGTGCAGTAGTTTTTTCTGAAACCGTGTCAGCCAAGAAGAACAAGAACCAGAACAACAACAACAACAAGTGAACAGTTTTCAAATTTACGTGTGGCTTCCTACGTTTACTCTTGCACGGAATTGCATAAAAGTTGGTGTAAAGTTTGGAAAATTTGCTATCTACAATCTGGCCAAGTTTGGTCGAAATATATTGAATAGAAACGGAGAAATTAATAGTTTTAGTTTTGTTGGAGAGAGGACTTCAATCTTATATATACACGGTTATCGTCATGTATGATAATAATAATGCTTTTATTGTACATGTTGTTATGTACAGGCACGAAGTCTTACATAAGACTTGTGTGTGCAAGCAAAAAACAAATACAAATATATGTAAATACAAAAAATACATACATGTTAACAAATTCCATTAAATGTCAATGCGTTTTTCTGTTGTTATATTCATTTCATTATATTAAATAGCAGACGTTAGTGTAGCCTTCAAAAAGTGCTTTCCTTATTCAGTTAGTATGACCCATTTTCTGATTTTTTTATGTCATTTCTTTTTGATTTATTATATTTCTTACGTTTGTTGGTAATGTATTAAAATGATAAGGTATTTGGAAATTTAGACCTACTTTGCCATATGAGTTTGTCCATATTGGTTCAATTAGACATTTTTTGTCCATTCTCTTAGCTCTTACTGTTTCTATTTTATACTTTTTTGTTATAATAATTTTTTTTTAAATGTTCATTTTGGTTTGCTCTATGTTTAGAATTTTAGTCTTTTTGTATATTTCTTTACTATCTTGTGATTCATTAGTTCTAAATAATACCTTGGTTGCCTTGTTGATAGTTTTTTGTAATTGTCTTATAATAATTTTTTGTTGTTGTTGTTAAAAAGTTAATTTCATTGAGCCTTAAGTCAGCCGAAGCAACTTAATGCTTGTATGGCTGAACCGGCTCAATTTTGAACATTACCAGACTTTTAGAAACGAAGAAATATCTGGTAAAGGGAGGTGGCAACCCGGGGACTCATCCGGGAAACATCCGATCATCGTAGGGACCGAAAGATTGTCCAAAATAGTTCCCATAGCTGCTGAAGGAGCAAGGTAGTCTATCACGCTACCCTGGCCGGCAGTCCTGGCGGGGACTTTGCCAAGGTCCCCTTTCCAGGGGTTCAACCATATCCGCAAACCTCCAGCAACCAGGCTGAGCTCTCAAACAACTCAACCACGATGACCACATTATGGTCTTATAATAATAATAATAATAATAATAATTTTATTTCAATTAGTTACAGTAGTAAGCATCGAAACTGTTTATACAACAGTTTGTGTGAATTTCAAGACAAAGTTAATAATAATAATAATATGAATTTAGCCATTAGGGCAAGGATTATGGCAGGGCATAAGGCCACTGATGCCATTCCTAATAAGTGCGTTTAAGTAAACTAGAGAGAGGTTGACTACTTAGCAAAATCCGGAAAGGCCGACAGACGGTGCCCCGACCACATCTTCGGGAAGTGAGTTCCACGTCTAGCGACATTTATGGGCAAACACCAAACAAGACACCACCGTAACGCTGTGGTGCTTCCTGCGCAGAGCCGTGGCTTCCCATCGCAATTTTACGCATCCCCCCCCCCCCCCACCCCCAACCGCGACGAAAGAATACAGTCGAACTCTTAAACTAAAACAAAAACTACCAAAAAATACATTAAAAAAGAATTGAACTTGGGTAAACCTTTTTTGAGTTGAGTTTATTTGAATGTGTAATACACAAAGTCAATATATGGAAGTGGCATCCCACACACCACAAGAGCAGATACCCGCATGTGGGTCAGAGGTACACATAAATACAAAACAAAATGCATGCAGAAAATACACTGATAAAAAATTCCGACATTGAAAAAATAGGATTACTTGCGAGAAATCATTAAAAAAGTGCGCATAACCATGAAAAGAACATGACGTAAAAAGTACAAAGATAAGAGAGGACAAAGTCATGATTAATCCCACAGTAAACAAGAATAGGAAAATCGTACTTTGCTGATAGAAACGGGGAAAGCAACAGTTCTTTAGACATGATACAAAAAAAAATTAAATTCCGAAAAAATTAACTCACAATATTGAACATATTTGCTAAGTAAGGGCACGTTTACGTAACCACTCGCTTTTGCATTCTCGCAGCTAGAAGCTAGAAATCACCTCAAATTCCAACATGGCGGCGGTTTTATGTCTGCCGCCTCGCAACGAAAACAGCAAATAACGTGAGTTCAGAAGCGTTTGGGAAAATAGTTTCGTCGTGAGGAATTCTTTATATTATTGGCACGGATTGTAAGACTGCACGTATTTACTGAAACGATGTCGAATTTAGCTAATCCATTTAGCGTTGTTGCCATGGCAATGTCACCTTTGCCATCACGATTGAGTTCTCGCTGTGAGAATGCAAACGCGAGTCGTTGCGTAAACCCGCCCTTAGTTAGGCTTTGATCAAGTAATCACTTAAATAAATGTTTTTTTTTTTAACGATGACTTCAGATCAGTACGTTTCACATCAGTGGGCAAGGAATTATAAAACTTATTACCTAAATAGTAACTGCATTTGAGAAGTCTTTCCTTACCAATTTTAGGTTGTACAGCATATAAACAGGATTCTTTCTTGGTATGGTAATCAGTAGCCTGGCGAGTTGAGAAGTGAGAACCGCTTTTACGTAAATTACGTAATAAATGACGGACTTTACGGACTTTACGCCTTCTTCAGTATTTATTGTGTCTCTACTCCCGGCTAGCCATGGGCATGCTCCTGGGGTGTCTCCCGTAGTGCCTCTTGGTCATGTCGGTTGAGGCATGTCAAAGTTTTTAGGTTCTAGGTTTCAAAGATTCTAGGATTCCGCTTGGACTTCTCCAGCTTTTAGAATGACGAAGTCTCCGGGAGCAGATAGTGGCATTCCGTAACCCACTCGGGAAGGCTATTAAACCAAAACATAACATACAGGGTAGTGTAATGACGTCTATGAGGCTAACTCTTCCTAAAACAACCGTCTCAGTCTCGTATCAACATCTGATAAGTCCAGAGGAAATGATAGCACGTCAGCATGTCTAACTACCATTTCAGCATCCGTCTAACAACTACTACCACTAATAATAATTCTTCTTCTTATTCTGTCTCCAGTATGCCTCTGCCCAATGTTTTATACTAAGTAAAGGGTTCACGGCCGGGGACTCCCTATGGTCATTATAGTGATGGCCATGGCGGCCATGTTCTTTGACCATACCCGCCACGGTCACCGTGGGGAGGGAGGGGGGACACGGCCACCCTAACCCCTCGATTGCAAGACAGCTCGTGGCTACGTCATCAACGATGATACGCCACGAGCCGACTCGCAATCGATAATTACTTAAAGAATGTATGATTCAAAATAAAACTATGAATCATGAGTTCCTTGCGCATACAGGGAACTCCAATCACGTATTTTATGGAAATGTGATAAGATGCGAGAGTACAGCCATCCCTGGAGGTAGTAAGGTTCCACAAGTTCACTGGCAAACACTAATTTTTAATTTTCGAAAAGCTAGGCTTTTCTTGGTCACCTAAAAATCACAAAAAAAGTATTCAGACAACAATAAATCTACACTTCATCCGCCTATACACCATATTCTATACTTACAAAACAACACAACATTCAGAAACAATCGCTAAAAGTATACTCCGCGCTCACACACGCCGTGTTGGAAGCCCTACCGGCGTGTACCGGTGTGAGCGTCGAGTATTTTTAGGCTGTACTCTCGCAGCCTACAGGGAAGGCCTTAAGGGCAGCTAAAATAATAACAGTGGCTCTAGTTAGTATCCCCTAGAGCCAGCCTGTTACAATCTAAATTTTCCCTCTCGTCGTCTACTTATAATATTCCTCATCTTGGAAGCGTGGAGGGCCACGAGGCCACAATAGGTAACCGCGGGCGGCCTGGAACCTGTTGCAGAAGGGAATGCCACTAACAAAAACCAACAATTACAAATACGACAATGCGTCATCAACGACTGGCATTTTCAAGAACAGGACCCTGTGGTGACTCGTGCTCATGCCGATTGTGGCATGTCAAAGATTTGTTTGGATTTCTCCAGTTAAATAGTCCCACTTGTCGTTCTACTCGTAGCCATCCCTATATGGAAGAGTGGTGGGCTAAGCCACCAGCACACAACAACAACAAACTTTACCAGGAGAAAACTGCGTAAAGGACTGACAGCTCCGAAGGCGAGTTTTCTTTAAAAGTGCTATGCCAATATTGGTGTAATTACAGGCTTCATTCCTACTTATTTCGCTTGTATAGCAAACTTGCTTAAAGCACTTCAGTGCCAGAGGTATCAACCTCGAAGTGTTCAGGCCGTGATGCTGGGTGTGCTTTGTTTATCCTCTCTCTCATATATACGCGTTGGTTTTAGTTTTATTTTTAGTAATTAAAGAGTGTTTAAATAGCCTTTTTATTATAGTACGCTTTTTAAAGTAAAAAGTTTTAAGCCGTCTGGAGCAAAGAAACGCTCATATAGATGAACTGCAGGCTCAATTTCGAACCTTATTAGACATCTCTAAAGGAAAAATTAGTCGAGTAAGACTAGAAGCTAACCCAAGGAATCGAACTGGGAAATCTCCGATTACCGCCGGGGAACGAGATGTTGTCTAGAACAGACCAGATTAAATCCCATAGCTGCTAAAGGACCGCGGTAGTCTCACACAGTGCCCTGGTTGGCATAGAATGGCACGGACTTTGTCAGGTTTCCCTTTCCAGTCGTCGACCAGATGAGATTCTTCTTCTTCTTCTTCTTCTCGGAGAAGAACTCTCAGAGTTTGGTTTTCATCTAACTTTACCGTCCGACCACTGCGATAGGATTGTAAATAGCGCCTACAATCGCTTACACATCATCAAACGTTTGTTTACCTCTGGGGACATAAAGATTCAGATTAGGGCATTCAGGGGTACGATCGCCGTCGCCCACTGCTTGAGTATGCTTGCCAAGTCTGGTCCCCTTACCTCCTTCGTGACATTAACCACGTGTAGTCTGTCCTGCGGGGATTTGCGAAAACCACGCCGGGCCTTTCACATCGTCCTTGCACTTCGCGTCTAGGGAAGGTCCGACTGGATTCCTTCGAGCTCCATCGTCTGAAGGCAGATTTGATCCTGACCTTTGAAATGGTTCGAAGTTTTCTTCTACTTGACATCTCGCTTTTAACTTGTCAACGAACACGTGCACGCGTGGCCACTGTTCCAAGCTGACCAAATCCCGTGCTCCGTTAGAGATTCGCAGATCCTTCTTCGCAGTGAGGGTAACCGAGCCTTGGAACTCTCTACCGGAGTTCGTGGTATCAGCTCCGTCCATGGGCTCGTTCCGACATCGACTTGAGGAGTTGGACCTGCGGCACTTCTTCAAGAGATCGGATTTCTGCCTCTCGTGATGGGTGGGTAAGGAAAATTGGGAACAAATGAGTGTTTTATATTTCTTCCATTTTAAACATCGGGCCGGGTTAAGGCATTTCAGCCCTCCCGTTTCTCAAGACACACTTATCATTTTGGTGTTTTAAACATTTATTATTATTATACATGTGTATTCTCTTTCAGCTTCTTCTTTAAAGGTGCATGCATCCCTATTGGCTTTCCTGTATGACTCAGTTTAGCAACATTAGATCAAACGTATGTAAATGCTGTCAACACAGTGATTTTCTTGTTTTTTTGTTTTTTTTTTACGTGCGAGATGATTTAGCGACATTACCGTTAACCTGTGCAAATGTTGCAAACGCTATTCTAGAGGGGTCACACGACATGCCGGAAGGATTTATGTCCCTTTAATTCTTCAGCTTCCTTTGCCACCGCTCAACATTTCTTTTTCCGGCTTTAAAAAAAAATTCAAACTTACGTAGCCCAAGCAATACGATCAAAAACCGTACTACGGTACAGACGATTCCTGATTCAGACGAATCGTCGTAGCAACCAACCCCCCTGTTTACGTATTTCTTCAAACTCTGACAGGATGTAGTACAGAAAACCTACCTTTACTCTTGTGCGAGAGATTTAAAACCGGTAATAAAATTTTAAAGTTTTCATTAGGTACTCTGCGCAACACCCTGAACAGTCACACCGGCACATCTTAAGCGACCCTCCCCCGGGGGCCGCCCCCCCCCCTCCGTGCTCTTTTACATTTCAAACGAAGACTGAATCATTAATCTTGTTGCACTGAATACGCTGACTTCAGCAGTCGCAATTTGGGCTCAAAATTGTGAGAGCGAGTCAAGTATACGGTCGAGAGGGAACGAGGCCCGGTCCCGTTTCCAAATTGTCGATAATAAGCACATATGGGGAATCAATATTTGCATATTATTAACAGGAGTGATGGTAGCGGTGTTGGTTTTCCTTTTTGGCACGGCCCCCTACCACACTTCAAACCAAAGAGGAACGTGCAGGGAGGGCGTTGGGCGCCCCATTATTGGTTTCTGTCGCACCAATTTCCAATCTGTTGCCCCCTGGAATATCGATCAGGACCAGTTGAGAAATGGATCGCTTTCGTTTTACTGTTTCACTACAGGAATGCTTACTATTGCAGGTTCCAAAAGTCACTAGGCCTGACGAGGAAAATGTTAATTTTTTTTTCTGAATCGCTGGTAATAATGTACATCACTGGCGTATTCCAAATGTAACATCTAAGAGGAACTAGCTGACGCACCGCGGGTTGTGTTTGCTGCACCGTTTTCGACATTGATCGAGGGTACACGGAAGTTTCTTAAGATGCTTTATCTTACGTCGACGTAGCTTACGTCGACGTAGTGCTTAGAGCGCTTCAAGAACGTCCGTGTGACCACCTAAAACCACTTTCAAGTCGCTTTATCTCAAACCACCTCGTTACGTCGACGTAACGAGCTGAAGCGCTTTAATAACCTACGTGTACCCACCTAAAACCCATTTTCTACGTCGCTCTAAGGACTGCTTTCCATTGGATTGGTTGAAACGAGTGCACTTAAACGTCACGAAGCTAGGGCGGAACCTGTTACTTCCTTAAAACGAAGTCGAAAGCCCAGCTCGTTGAATGGGGACATGGGAATAGAGAGCGTTTGGTTGACGGGGGATTAGATAAACGCGCCGACACGTCGACTTAGCAGAAACTTCCGTGTACCCGTTGTCGTTTTAACTCACTCCAACTTGAATGTCCGTGTAACCTCCTCTCTCCTAAAGCGACATGAGTTCAAGTCGACGTGGTAAAGCGACGTAAGGTAATACGACTTAGGAACCATCCGTGTACCCTCGGTCATTGGGACGCCTTACTATCTCACGTGTTTGTCGCGAAGGTGTGTTAGCCGTTATAAGTTATGGGTACTTTGGGGACGTGACATAACTCAAGTTGATTTGGGTTAGTTAGAGAAAGAAATCTAGTTAAGACAGAGCCAAAAATAAACTTACTTACACGAACTGACGCATGGCCGGGAAGTGACGTACTGGGAACTAACAATGGCAATTCTAATCGAGCTTTAAATCGGGGTGTCATGGTAACACATGAAGCAGCACTGTTGTACATTGAGATCGTTTACAATAGGCATTTGTTAGTATCTTAATGATCTCTGGGCGAGGCTGGTTCGGGGGGGGGGGGGGGGGGGGAGCTCCATTCCGAACTTTCTGCAGTTTGCTTTTCCACTAGCGGTTGACTTTGCTGCCTCCGCCGACGTCACAATGCAGCTCAACAGCCCACGCGCATGCGCACAAGTCAAACCGGAAATGCTCCAGTGTGGGCCCTTCCAGTGACAACCCTTAACGAGATAGTGAATGACCAACTTTCCTATATACTGGCGCTCCATCGATCTTAGACTAGTTGAAGGGAATCATCTTTCATCCAAGGCTCGCAGAGATATAGTTGAGCAACGGAGCGTCGGCACGATGGATCTCTATATCCTACTCACTGTAGTTTTTCTTCAATCGGGGTCGTATTTTAGGGAGTCTCATACGCATACTGCATTTGAGAAGGTAGATGGTTAGACAAGGGAGTTAAACACGAAGATTATTTTATTCTCTTGATGTTGGGTGTATGACAATAATAAGTTATAGCTCCATACTAAAATGATGCAGTCACATGCAATTAGACCTAAATAAACATGTACGAGGAACAAGTGTATCATTGTTGCGGGTGTTGTGAGCTTGAATATCACAATACCTTCTGTTGTTACTTACACCATAGCCGGATGGTCCCCAACATTTTTCTTTTAAAGATTTGTACATGTACATATTTGTACACACTGCATACTTAAAGACAACGTCAAGCCGTAGAAGATTAATACCACACGCCATGGCTGTTTGCTGTGACGCTCATATCACGTGACTGGGCTAGTCCAATCAGACGGCCAAACAGCCGTTGTTCTCGTTCGTCATTGGCTAACTCATGGTGACGTCACGGCAAACAGCCATTGCGCATGGTTTAGTGATTCAAACATGGGCAGAGTATGCTCCCTGCTCGGAACTTTCGCAACAACTTTTTACAAAGTTAAAATTCTTTGCAGATTAATCTTCGTAACCCCTTCCTCCCCCCCCCAAATTGTAATACCATCCAAAATGAGCGGATAAATAAAAGCAAAGAACGTAAAAGATAGCCTTGGAGCGCAATGTTTGACCCTTGCTAAAATAGCATCAGTTCCTTTTGCAATTTTTGTACAAATAAAATTAATTTGAGGTTTCTGGCATAAAGTATGGTCTATCATCAACCCCCCCCCCCCCCCCCAGCATTCGTATTTCATTTTTTACATTTTCAATTGAAATTCCGTTAATTCTTACATCGTCGACATTTAAGCAGTTTCCATAGACAAGTTTTTTGGCAAGGACCCATAATTACATACTTAGTTTTTTGGGGGGGATTTAAAGATTTTGTTTGCAGCAAACCAGTTATAAAATAAATTCAAGTCATAATTTACAGCAGCAGTAAGATTATTCAGGTTCCTAGATGAGTACTGGGAAGTTGCATCATCAGAAAAGCCAGCAATAACAGCAATTTTGCTGCATACAAAGACGTCATTAAAGTAAATTAAAAACAACAAAGGTCCTAAAATGGAACCCTGCGGTACACCTCACGTTTTGAGCAAAGACGAACTTTCACGTTCAACGTTTGTAAATTGCATTCTGTCAATATGGTAGCTTTTAAACTAACCGTATGAATTCCCCTCACTCCATTCTACGCCAGCTTCCTAAATAGCAATTCATGGTTCATAGTATCAAAGGCATTAGCTAAATATGAAGACTGTAATGGAAAATTCACCAGCTTCAATGCTACCAATGGTATTAGGCGGGCAATATTCTACACGGCCGGGAACAACCTCAAGTGAGCTTAAGTTTGTTTTTCGCCTATTTACTAATGTGTGTAAACCAAAAGTTGTTAAGGATTTTCGCCAACTCATCTCGCATTAAAGTCGTGATATCAAACGACAAATTAATTCTACCATGGAATTCAAAGGCAAAATAGAAAATGTAAAATCTGAAGGAGCCATAAAAAAGTTGGTTTTGGGATAGATATCACACCTTTAAAAGTTTGTTTTGCAGTTCGTTGTTACCAGTATTGGCTTTTTTTTTTTTTTTTACAGAAACGAAGGGACGGAAAGTCAAACGGACTCACTTGTGTCTTAAATATTCGTGTTTTAAAGTGAGGACATCCATCGAACCCATACTCTCTAAAAATTTGGAAAGCAAGAATTCATCCCTATGGGTACGCAGGGAAGAACGTACATGAAATAATAAGGGACCCGCCATTATTTATGGCCGGTGGGGGGGGGGGGGGGAGGGGACGAGGTGGAGGAAATTAAAATGTGACCACCCAATTTTCGATGTTCCTCCCTTCTTGACCCTGAAAAAATCATGACTTCTAAAAGTAATGAGTCCCCCACCCCCCAAAAAATGCTCTTTTCGTATACCTATAGAGACCGATTACCTGCAGTCAAGATTAGTGCTGTAGACAAATTAAGTAAGCAGCTTTCCACGTCGATAGTAACCATTAGTTGTAAGCAAACGTGTCTCGTTTTTAACGAAAAGACACGTTGGGTTAAAAATGGTCTATAAAATGTTCCTTTCACACATCTCTTGTAGAGATTCATATAAGTACTATGAACGCAGTGTTTGCTTGTACGCTCACATCCGTAACATAGTCAGCACCTAAAAAACAGAAGAAGCCAAGAAACCAGGTGCCAAGGCTTTTCTACAAAGTTCTTTGTAAACACTATGTGTGCAGTACTGCTACTAATAGCTTCAAAACCTTGTAAACACTCATATCATGGGGGGGCTGAGGGTAGCTGAGGCGTTTTTAGAAATTTTGACTGCTGAAACTGCCATTGTTGAAGTCCAAAAATGACTTTTTCTCCCAGTTTGGTCAGTCTGTTTTTGACCCCCCCCCCTTAATGGGACCTGAAAAATGTATTACCCCCCTCGTGCCCCCCAATCCCCCTCCTCCCGGTAATAAATGATGACCAGTCCCTAAGCTACTCGAGTGTAAACATTGTGTAAGGCCCCACGTATACTAAATTTACCGATACAAACGATACCGATCCAGTTTTGAAAATTTTTGCCAATACCGACACCGATACTTAACACTGAAACCCCAATTCAGCTATTAAATTGCTATTAAATATGTTATGTTAAGAATCAAATTGAAACGATCCTGTACACCACTTAAATCTTACAATTTAAAACGAAAATTGTGCTATATCTCTAATTTTGAGTCTGGGCTTCATTGGAAGGTTGATATGATTAACTGACTTATTTATTTCGTATATGTGGGCTTCGTGGGCCGAGTTGAATTGTTTAAAAATTGAAAGCAACAGTTGTAACATTGTTGTTTCGTTGTTGTTGTTGCTGTTGTCGTGTTATGTTCCCGACCGTAGACAATGCGAGAGAGTTATGAAAAATGAATATGATGAGACGGAAAAATTAAGAAACAAATTTCAACACGAGGTGCCATCTGTTGTCGCCACTGGAAAGCTATGGTGACAGAACAAGGCCAGTGGAAATGGAAAGTTATAGTGCGAGCACGTGGCAGCATTGGTGACGGAACTGGGGAAAGGGATGCACCAAAACATCATGCCATTAGTGGCGGATACAGTGGTGGGTCGTGGTTGCAGCTGCACCCCCAAACTCCAATTTAGGACGTTCTGGCACCTCCAAGGCTCTACTGCAGCTGGTTCGCATCCCTCTGATAATGTGATGAACCCACCACTGCATATTGTTAGGCCGGGAAAAAATAACTAAAACTGCAGTAAGAAGACAAATAAACATGCACCCGTCGTAGCACACGGGTATTGCACTGAAGACCAATGTCCCATAAGGAGAGTTTGTGCATCTTAACCACCAGAAATACTCTACACAATGCCGTTAAACCATACCAAGACAAAGTTTATACGCTACAAAAGGGTTTGAAATTGAGCGTATCCATGCAGAGGGACTATTTCATGGTACAGTATTCACAAAGAACTGCTTTGTTTTTCTCTTTAGCACAAGTGCCGTCCTCAGTTTTTAAAATATTGCTGTGTAATAGTTTATTGTAGTCATGTTATTCGTAAATGTAAGGATTAAGAGTGGGAAGAATCCCTCAGATGTTTTTTATGGTAGACGAACTGATAATTTGTTTCTGGGACTTTGTACCGTAAACTTTGGAAGCGTTGTATAGCCTAATGAGTAAATGTGAACGTGTTTCTGATGTAATGATATAAGACACATGACACCTTAGTGTACCAATCCATTACTCATCATTTAGAACAATTTTAGACTTAAAATTATGCCTACATTTTTACGGTACAAAGTGCTGGAAACAAATTACTAGTTCTAGTGTCGTAATTTAGGAAATTTCTTCTAACATGGCAGTTCCAATTGGAAATCTCTCTCCCTCTCCCCCAACGCCTTCTCTAACAAAACCGAATGTAGGGTCATGCAGTTCGTCTTTACAACTTCTGCTTCAGCTATACCAACAACGAAGTTGGTATTGACTTTTTCTGCCCTGCCTAGATCGTTGACGAAAATTGCAGCTGGAAGTCCAGTAATCCAGTTTCCGGTATTGCTCTGCCTTACCGGTCAGAGGTTTATCCTGTCTTGTATCCACTCGTTTCTTTCGTTGGTTTTTTTTTTTTTTTCCGTAAACGTAAGTGGCATGGAAGTTGAGTTCTGTCGGGGAAGTAACGATTTTTTTTAATGACAGTTTGATACGATATCCTTCTTTTTTAACTTTTCTCTCTGTTCACAACGGATTTGCATCAAATAAAGAAAATAAAACACCTGGCTATGTATTAATTAGCTCTTTCTATTGAAATCAAGAAATCAGAGACTTAGATTGGCAGATTTGAAACTTAACATGGAGGCGTTGGAGAATTGGTAAGCTACCTGCATTTCTTGGGAAAGCTCTGCTGCACATTTATTAACACTAAAATTTGTTTATCAATATGGCGACCTTCATCAGTACTGCACACACAACACAACGTCCTGCACGAATGGCCGACAATTAACTTGTGTTGAGTTGTGTGTAGTGACGAATGTCGCTACATAGACCACAAATCATTTTACTGTTAATAAATGTGCTCCAGTGTTTCCCAGGACATGCAGGGACCTTATGAATTGGATTGACAACAAAGTATTATTTTTATTGTTTCGGTGGCTTTTAAGGTTTTTGGTAGTGACCGGATATGCACTAAAACATGGGTTAAACGCTAACGAGGGTCTCGAGGAAAATCTTAATTACCACGTAAATAATCACAAACACTCGATAGCTAAACAATAGGTTGGCAGACAAAGGTCTTGGCTCTTT
>JAHWFP010252588.1:8141-28622 GCA_023313725.1 Lithobius niger | reverse complement strand
CGAACTGTCTTATTAGCGCTAATATGCATCCCTGCCGTCTGTATCATAAATCTCGGTCCAAAGGCGGTTTAAAGAACATTTCTTTGACTGTTTTCAAGAACATATATTAATTCCTGTCTCGTTTTCCACACAATTGGGAAGCTGTCAATGCAAAATACTATTTTTTAGTTATTAGTCCAGAGAAAATCAATATAGAGCACATATTTTTTTTTTTACAAAAAGGGCAGGGTCAATGCTCCCCCTTTACCCCTCCTGTACACGCCACTGCTGACAAACAAAGGCTGATTTTAAAATATATCCCTAAAAAGGCTGATGTTGAGCCTAGGAACTTTTTTTCTACAGGGTGTTCCAGAAAAAACTGACGACCCAACATTTTCTAAGTTCAACTTTTCTAGTTAGCACCCCTCAAAACCAAGATAGAGCAGACGTCAAATCTAATGAAACGGGAAGATTTCTGTCCTCTCCCGGTTCTGAGGGGTGCTAACTAGAAAAGTTGGACTTTTCTATATTGAGTCGTCAGTTTTTTGTCAGTGGTAGAATTCGAACTGGCGTCCACCTGGTTCAGATGCCATGACCATTGGGCTACCGCTGCTCACTTTGTTTGCGCCCCCCCCCCCCCCACCGCTTTCCCAGGAGCAATTCACAGTCTTTCTTGACTTAAGTTGGTAAATCAACAAAATTCGTACTTCTGAATTTATCTCCAGACGGAGAGGGAGTAACAGTAAAACTCTTCAAGGCTTATGATGCTTGTAACATCGAATTAATAATTGTTGTTAATTGTTTTACTCCTCTACGCAACGCAGCCCCTGCAAGCCATGCATACGCAAAAGTTAAACATAAAAGAATAAAACAACGATGTTCCTATTGTAGGCCTATTCGATCTACCATAACGTTACTACTACAGTATGCAGTCTACCATCAAATAAAACAAAAACTTTTTGGAGTAGGCCACTAAAAATTAATTAAACGGTTCTCAAAAGTGGTAAAAAAAAACAATTGACGCGAGTGGGAGGTGTTTTTTTTTTTATTACTTATTATTCCTCACTTTTTTTAGATCTGGGAGATGGCTTTGTTTTTTACCAAACACAACAATATCAATAGCTTACATATGTATTCTGGCTAATTCTGGACAAATCTTTCGACCCCGACGATGATCGGAGGTTTCCCGGATCGAATCCCCAGGCTGGCAGCACCCTTTACCAGATATTTCTTCTTTAAACAAATGATGGCGTTCTTTACGGTGAAAAATTACAATATTTTCCGAAATTTGATGTCCAACTTGATTCTCACCCATCTTCGCCGAGAATCTTGCGAATTATCTTGCAAATTTTAAAGCTGTCGAAAATTCGCAAGATATTGTCAGATCGAGTTTTAAAAGGTCTAATATCTTAACTTGGTGAAGATGGGTGCGAATCAAGTTGGACATAAAGTCTCGGGAAATATTTCTTCTTCTCTAAAAATCGGGTAATGTTCAAAATTGAGCCGGTTCAGCCATACAAGCATTAATTGCTTCTGCTGACTTAAGGCTCGTCAAAATAAAAAAAAATTAAAAAATTAAGAAAAAAAACCATTTTGTTGTGGAACTCTTACAATATCTACGTTTTAATGCCAGAATTAGCGTGCGTAAATTGTGGATTTGCTAAAAGTCATTCTTCAGATACAAGGTTTCAGTTGTAAACTGCCTCTGAACGGCTCATAGATTCGTTTCGAGACGATCACGAGAATGGAGCACAGAGTTGATGTGGTCATCGGTTCCAGGAAGTGTTTGGTGAAAGCGCTGATGCGTGATCGGCATTTTTATTGTTTTAGACACTAAAAAGTTTTCATGCACTAAGAAAAAACCCACGAGTGTGCTCCTAAGAACCTCGTCATCAACTTTTAGCGGCCTTATGTTAGATTAGGTTAGGTTTGTTAGTTTAGGTTAGGTTAGTTGAGGTATTTTGACCTAGGGCTAGGCCTTAACCCAACCTAACCTAAGTTTTGTTTTACTTGAAGGTAGACCGCAAACTATAGTAGTAGCACCAGGACAACATGTGCACGTGCAAGGGGCAGTTGCCCTGCAAGCTCGTGTATATCCCTTCTTTTAATATTAATGCCTGAAGACCACACTTATGAACAAATTTTCCCACCAATGCGCCAATCGTAATTTCACGGTGTGGGTTATTTATTTATTTGCACTTTTCGCTGCTTACTCCTCTTTTCATCGGGTCGAGAACCGCGCACTTTCTTCTGCCTGTCATCAGTGCACCTTTCCGACATCCGCTAAGTAACTCGCGCGGAGACATCGCGGACTTAAACGAGACAAACGTGAAGGGGGCTTTAAATAATAATGAACACAACACGGAGCAGTGAATCGTCCCCAACCACAAGTGATCATGAGGGATTTGTTGAAGGGGAGTCAGGTGGGGCAAAGTGTCAGGGACTTGGGGGGGGGGGCTCTACCCCCCCCCCCCCCCCCCCGTAGGTCCTCCGACCACGTGCATTTTCTACATGGCCAACCTCAGAGAAAGAGACCGCTTGAGGGTGAGTTTGTTTAACGGGCAGGGCAGTCGTCCTTGTGTGTGCCAAAGCCCTAGGTCTCCCCTGCCATCCCTCCCCCCCCCCCCCGATTGGACGAGGCTTTCTGTCCACAGATGCACGGACAGAAAGGACAAATACACAACAGTGGGGCAAAACTAAAAAGGCCAAAACAAGACTCTTAACAATAACAACAACAACAGCTAAAAACAAAATGGCGCTGTCTGTACTTATGGGTTTTCAAAGTTTTAGCCTTGGTTTGAAAGGAAAAGAAGCGGATTACCCCCACGATAATAGTAATTCAAAACTTTTCCAGGTCACATGCCAAACAAAATTCATAAATAGACAAAATCGCTGGAAAAAATATTAAGGAAAATTGGAAATAAGCCAATGAGCCTTTAGCCTTGTGAGTGTATAATTTGTCTTCCCTCACCATTGTCAATGGCCGAGTGAATTTCGGTTGAATGGAGCTCTGGTCATGGTTGTGACCTTAATAACGGGTTCAGTAAGTTATCTTTATGCCAGTGGAGGATGTGGCCATAGCGATTATGGCTCTATGCAAGTGATCTGGGGGCGAATTGGGTAGCTGGTTCGAATCCGGGTCATGCCACTTCGACGAAACGTAAGTGCATAAAGGTGGCTTACTGAACTACGTGATTTCTTGTGTGTGTTTGATTTTCGAATTTGGCTGATTTCCAATTTTCCTAACAAAATTCAAGCAGTTCAACTCAGTTCAAGGTCTGGAAAACACTTCGGCATTTTACAAGCACTTTCAAGGAGTTTTCCGGGCTTGTGTGAAAAATGCACAAAAAAAAAATATATATATTAATAAAAAAAACCACTAAAACGACACCGGAGAATCCTATCACCCGAGGCACGCCATTTTGGATGGCAAATATTCAGTCACACCTTATGTTCAGTCTGAAAGGAAAAGCAGCAGATTACCCTAAAATAATAGAAATTCAAAACTTTTCCAGGTCACATGCCAAAATTGAAGCAGTATACAGTTTCAAGGTCTGGAAAACACTTCAGCATTTTTGCAAGCACTTTCAGGGGTTGTCCGGGCTTGTGTGAACAATGCCAAAAATAATAATAATAAAAAAAAAAAAAACAACATCGGAGGATCCTATCACCTAGAGGACGCCATATTGGATGGCCAATATTCAGTAAACAGCTCTGTTAAATCCAAAAGGAAAAACAACAGATTGCCCCAAAACAATAAAAATTCTAAACATTTCACATGCCAAAATTCAAGCAGTTTCAAGGCCTGGAAAACACGTCAGCATTTTTCAAGCGCTTTCAGTTCCAGGCTTGTGTGAACAATGTAAAAAAAATTAATAAAAAAAAAAAACAATACGTAAAAACGCCGTATTGGATGGCCAATATTGAGTCACACCCCTGTCCAATACAGCAGCCTGCAGAGGATTTAATCCTAAAGGTTGCGCTTGTATTTTTTAAATTCTTACTTTCAGAAATAAAACTAGTTTCATTTTCACGTTTCGGAATTAAGACACATGCTAGTGTGTCGCCCGCCAAGATTCAACGACTCCATAAATAACGTCCGTCCATTAGACACTCTTGGTCTTTTACAACTAACTTTCAGGCATCTGATTGTTTGACTATTTTCAGGCAGCTGAGAAAAAATAACAATGCGAGGAAAAGGCTGAAAATTGTTTGATCTTTGATCGCCTGACAACATAAAAGTCACTAATAGTGAAGCAGCTTAACGTCTTCTTGCCTTGAGAAAAAGGTGTGAGCAACGTTGTTATTTGCCTAATTACTAGAGACTGGCTAATTCAACAACAAAAAATTTTCCATGCGATACATAAAGCTAATATTTTGCAGATCGCCTTAGTTTAAAACCGTGAGACGTGCATTTTACTGGTTTGGGGGTTAAGGGGAGTATAAATCCAGTAACCAATCAATCACAGTACTATTTTAAGGGCAGAGTTACAGCATTTTATTGTTGTTGCTCAGTTTTCTTAAAGCACGTACAGTGTAATTACAACACTGAACACGAAGACGTCAATATGGAACATACAACTACCAGCACGAACGAAGAATTACTGTTGCTTTCCCACTGCTAAATACACTAAAGATACACTAAACCTATCCGAAAGCAAAACGAAATCATTTGATGTTTAAGGTATAATGTTTAACTAAACCAAAGTCAAAACAGCAAAGGACGAATAGGCCTAAGCTTTCCTGTAAGGTTTAAGATACCATGTGGTAGAAGTGACAAGTAAACGTGAAACCTCACTGCTGTCATCATAAGGGAAACCAACTATACCACGCGCCATGGCTGTTTGCTGTGACGTGTATATCACATGACTGGGCTAGTCCAATCAGACGGCCAAACAGCCGTTTTCTCGTTCGTCATTGGCTAACTCATGGTGACGTCACGGCAAACAGCCATTGCGCATGGTTTAAAGCCAAAGAAAAAAGGGAGGGAGGGGAGACGTAAAGTTGGTTATCTGCTTTTCATCTCCTCAAAACAAAATTTTTTGAGGATTCCCGCCAAGCTTTTCGGTCATTTGAAGTCGTGATATCAAACACCAAGCTCTTCAATTCCCCAAGTCAATTTTTCACCGACGAAGGCGTCAAACATTAAATCAAGTTAATTGAAAATTGCGCGGTAAGCAATTTTCTTATTTTTCATTTAACCGCCCGCAGTGCAGTTTAGAGTGGTTTTGGATTGTTGGCTTTAGATTGTTGGCTGCTTTTACTACTGAGGGGCCACAATCACTCTCACTTATTGCTGCGGACATGTCGTCGTATGTGACGTCATACCAGAGTTACAATATATTAAAAGTTCAGGCAATCCCTCAGGTTGCCCCACACGAGACTTAAATCCACGAGTACGGGAGATTCTTAATCATTTGCCGCTAGGGCAGTTTTAGACCTATATAGTCTTGAGCAGCCACTCGACAACAACAACACCAGCTGAGATATAAGCTTCGTCTTCGTGAAGCGACTGACGCTGCTTCTAACTCAACTGGCCTTGCGAAAACCCTAGGTTTCAAACCCTTTCGCGTCACTGCACTCAAAGTGGGAGCATTCCATCGCGCGAGAAATAAAAATGGCTGAACGCACATTGCAAGTATTTCGAGGGCTCCACAAAGTCAACAAACACTATCACATAGTCGCTGCTACAAGCGAAGAGGACGTCCACGACCCGACAAGGTCTAAAAAAAAAACGGCTAAAATTCGTCTGACGGTTCAAATGAGGTAAGAACTTAATTTGTGTCACTTTTATGTTCTTAGATTTCCGCAGTATGAGACGATTCCGTTTCCTTATAAAATGTCATCTTTTGCCAATTTTATTAATTAGTCAGTCACAAAGGTAGGACTTTTCGTCACCGGATAATTCGTCCCCCAAAATGCACCGTACATCAAGCGCACGTCTGGCATTGGTGTCTGTGGCAGCACGCAATCAGAACTGGGGGGGGGGGGGGGGGGGGAGGGGGGGGGGGCTTGCTTTGCGCGAGAATGATAAGCATCCTAAAGCCTCCCAACTCAGAATTGCCGGAAACTCACTGCCGGAAAATAAGAAGAATGAAACTAGGGGTGTGCGCCATCAAAATATTGTAGGTTGGTGACTCTTGTTGGAAAAAAAATGCTGTGAAAAAAATTATCCTTCCGATAGTCGGGGACGACTCCGAAAACCATCAGCCAGCAGTGCAGGGGGAGGGGGGGGGCCGAGTGCGGTTTGGGGGATGGATGTGTTTGGATCGTTGTTTGAGGGAGGGTTTTGACTCACTCTACGTGTAAATATGTCAACATTCCTCTTCTCGTGCTACTATTTTTTTTCCCGTATGGAGTTTTTTTTTTTTTCCATATTAGGAAAATCATTGTGAATAGCGTGAACTGTCGTACGCAGGGTGGAAATCAATCGTTCTTTCTGTAGCTATTGATGTTCAAAAGAACAGACAAACACGGAATTCAAGACTTTTTCATTCACCTTTACGTGCCTTCCTTTCAAGGTTTTACCATGATTATATTGTCGTTTTCAGACCAGAGCTAAAAGGATTGTTAGGGGTCCGGATTAAACAAAGCTTCAATAATCAGCAAGAGGGCGAGCGGGCTCATTATTTTCCACAGCAGCAAAGAAAAAGGGGGATGGGGGTTGGGTGGGGGGATGGAATGTATGGTTTCGGACCTTTAAGTTCCTGTAATAAAGTATCTGAGAAAAAAGGCGAGCGGCCGACAATGAGAACGGATATGCGCCCTAACAATTAGAAACAGACACTATTGCTTCAATAATGCTGACTATTAGAGCCGAGTTGAAGCAGCGGGAATCTGCTAGAACGGCGTATGTTACGCCTGGGAACATACTAGTTCTTATGAAACCACGATAAAACCACAATTTTACTGAATGCCTTACATTTTTTTTCATAAAAAGAGGCTCCCCCCCCCACCCCCATCCCACCTCCAAAATGAATAACTCAAATGGTAAAAATAAACCAAAAAATATATATAAAAAATAAAAACAGGACGGAAAGGCAAATGGGCTCGATAAGTGATAAATCAATACAGATGGATACCTATGTCCGTTGCCTTTTCGACTTAAATGTCTGACTGCCTGAGCGGGAATTGAACCCTCGATCTTTGGGACAATAGGCCGAAGTCCTACCATTAAGCGAATTTTGGATTTTAGTTTCAAAGGTGGTGGGTTCAACTTCCGCTCAGGCAGTCTGACATTTAAGACCAAAAGGCAACGGACATAAGTTTGCATCTGTATTAAAAAAAGTCATTCATTGGAGTTTTAAAAAATTCTAAAAAAAAAATTGTTTGTTTACTTTTCAAATTCATTAAATTGTTGAAAATTGTCCAAGGCTGTGTGGGACTTCACAGCCCTGCCCTGATCCCCTCCCCCCCCCCCCAACAAATTTCCGGGGGTGCGCACCTGATTAAAAGTCAGTCTGCCTGCACAAAATATAAATTTACCAACAACAAATTTCTTCTTCGTTTCGTGGTAGTAATATTTTCCGAGCCTATTCAATTGACACACGGTTTTCCAACAACAAAACTCATTCATCCTAAATCACCTACCCCCATGATAGGCCTAATTCCTCACCTCGTGCCACATCCGAGTTTTCCAGCAGGACTCACAGCGCCAGGGGTTTACTAGCTTGAGGGGCAGGAGCGGCTCAGCCAATCAGAACGCTCCATGCTTGACAGCGATGGCTGCGTTGTATTGCTTGGCGACGGGAACCTGTGCTACGCGTTCCGTGTGCTCGCCAAGCAGCCGAGCCAACTCTTCACCGTTTCGGGCGCCAATTTGTGCAATGACTCTCCGTGCGGCGAATCCAAGCTCGGTCGTCGGCAGCAGCGAGTGAAACGACGGGCGGCGTAGACGGGCCCCCAATCTCCGCGACGACGTTTGTTGTCGTCCACGTTCCCGTACCCGTTCGCCGCCAACAGCTAACGGTCGCCGCGCTGCTCCCGTATGCTGGCTCCAGATTCGGCGACGTCTACTTTTAACTGTGTCAGCAAGCGGGGCTTGCCAAACATCAACTTGTAACCAGATCTGGTCCCGTAACCAGAGAGCTTAGATCTCCGGTAGACGCTGCGACGCTGGCTCTTCATAACATACAGAAATCAGAAGCAGCGGCTAAAGTTGGCTAAAAGTGGGTGTTGGTAACAGACCCTCTCCACCCCACCAACACCCCTCCGACACCCCCTCACGCCCTATTTTGAATACGGGGGTGTTACAAAAAACGCGTTAGACACGCCTTTCCAGACAGGCAAGTGTATGACTCGATAACAAGTGACTTAGAACCATGCTTTACAATGTACCTTACTACAATTACAGCCCACTGCTTTACTACCCGGTAAGTGAAATTCTAGCACATTATTTAGATTGTAGATTTAGATTTTTGATAAGCTGAGGATGGATGAGTGGATGGATGGATGGGAGCCTACTGGACCGTCTGGATATTGGGCAATTTACCGGTATAATTAGTTTACGATGGTGTTGGGGTGTGCGGAATATGTGATAACATCAGCTGTGCCCTGTTCCCTTATGCTCAATTTGTGGATACAACGCTGAATAACAATTTTTATGTGCTCTATAGTTGGTATTTCAGCATATTCTAACTGCTATTTTCTATACTTTTTGAAATATCATTATGGTTTATAATAAATAACTCCCACGAAGCAATTTGCAAGGAACCCATTTGTAAACGAAAACGGCATACATCGGCTTAGAATGAAAAGCACATATTTCATGCCATTTGAACTAGGCTTTTAAATTGTTCGTAAAAACCTGAATTTTGCCAACTTCAAGATTCTTCAGGCCTACGCACTACGATTTTTTGTTTGTTTTGTTATAGGGGGCTTATTTATATTTATCAATTGGGGCAAGAAGGGTTGCTTATTTCGGTCGAAAAATTGTGCAACAAATGTTACAAAATTATATATTTCTTAGCTTTAATCTAAAAAAAAAAAAAAGCTTGTTTAGGTTTATAGCTGTTAAGCAATTTCTACAGGCAATAAAAAGAAAAATTTTGAAACGTTTTCAACTTTCTCCACATTTAATTTGGAGAAAAACGATAAAAATAATTTATTTCAGCGTTATGACTGTTTGATCCTAACTTTATGCCGAACTGAATGTAAAACTTATTAAATACGTAAAAAAATAAAAAATACCAACAAGTCACGCAAAACAAATTGTTTACGAAATGTTAAGAGCATCCACTTCTGAATTCGGGCGCCAGAACTTAGGACAAATATTAAACAAATATACTGTGTTCCTGCATTAAAACTGTAAAATTCTACTTAAAAAAATGGGTTTGCAGATATACTTAAAAAACTAGAATATCCTTCAAAAAACCCATTAGAAAATACTGAAAAAACTATATGATACACAAATCTCTAAATAATAGAAAGGAAAACAAGCCAAACAGCGGAAAATGATACACTAGAAATAACGTAGTACAGAAAGCCACCTTTATGCACTTACGTTTCGTCGGAGTGGCAAGACCCGGATTCGAACTGGCAACCCTGTCCGTCCCCAGCGCCTTTACCACATGCCCACTTCGCCAATGGATAAAACAAATTCGGGAGACTCCATACCGATGAAACGTAAATGCTTTAAGGTTCAGTACAGGCTAGTGCATGATTTTGCATGTTTGGATTGATTTCCACTTTCCTGTATTTACTGGAAAAACAATTTGTTTACTGAATAATACTGGAAAAAATTATACGTTTACTTAAAAATACCTGAAATATTTTTTGTTTATTGAAAATACCGGAAATACTGGAAAAAATTATTTGTTTACTGGGAAATATAGGAAACCTACTACAACAGAAACACTGTAAGGCTAAGCGCCTGCAATTATCTGGACACTACAGAAAAATAATATTGATGATTACTGATTCTATGACAGTCTTGAAGTGACACGATTTAAAACGGAAAAAAATTCGATTTGTGATTTGTTGCGATTTTGTTCTGAAGTATTTTCTGTGGGCTATTGTTCATTATTTTAGATACATTGAAATAATTCGTGTAAGTAATGTGAAGCTCTTGGGTTAGTGGCCAAATTGATTAAGGCGGTATGGTAGTGACCACGTGACGTAGGCCTACTGGTTCGCAAGTTCAAAACCGGGTCAAGTCACTTGAATGAAGCGTAAGTGCGTAAAGCTGGCTTACAGTACTAGTTTTTATAGTGTACGACTTTCGCTGGTGGCTTGTTAATTTTTTATTCATTATTTTACTTTCGATTCTTGAAATACGCTGGATTATTAAAATGCAATTAAATAAAATTAAAAAAAATGCTAGCTTTATGCTCAACTAGTAGTTAGCAAAACACATGTTAAATAAATCTGAGTGTTAACGTCACACATCACGTGGGCAGTACAAGTTACTTAACATGCCGTTAAAATGGGTATTAACAAATGTGTACCACGACTGAAACGATGCTAAATCAATAACTGTCAATGCTGGATTTATTGGAAAACAAATATTTTGCGATTTTATTCTGCGATTTTCATCCGTGCGACTATAATTATTTCCCAATCGCGACTTGGGATTACACACGAGCACGCAGGCTAATCCTTGTGGGTTGATTCAAGATGCACAGCCTTGTATGTTTGACAGGCACGACGCTATAGAATCACTTTATTGGGGAGGCGGCAGTGGGGCAGCAATCTCAGCCAGGGGCGAACTGAAAAATTTAACGTTAGCGGCCCCCCCCCCCCCCCCGCACCAAAAAACAAAAAAATTCAAAATAACACTCTTGTAATTATTTCTCACACCGAACGTTCTTAACTGCTTCTTCCCTTATTTTTTGGGAACATTTTTAAATCCAGCTGTAAAAAAGATGTTCTTTCACAACTCTCACAGTAACAAATGGGCTCATATTGATGTAACCTCAAGAATTCCTGTCGTTTTGAAAGAAACTAACGTAGTTTTCCTTTATAATTAACCAGAATTTTCTTCGTTTATACGTTTTATTTTGAAAAAAAACACATCATAAAAGCGTCATAAATAACAGGTGCCGAGAAGAAACCCTTCAAAATATTAGCGTCTATAGTGTTGCAGACACTAAATACGTTTAAAGCAAAACATTAGTGTTCAATTTGCAACATAAACACATGCTTAAAACGCATTAGATGGAAGCGTTTACAATAAAAAGAGTATAGTGTTATCTTAAAATAGTAGTGTTTATTTACAAACACATGATAAATCTTAAGCGTTTTCGTTAAACACTATTTGCAAAAACATCACTGCCCTACAAAGTAGCCTCCAAACGGGCAGGAACCCACAAGCAGATACAAGCAACCTGCAAATTTGAAATTAAATTTGTAAAACGTTGTTAAAAATTAAATTAATAATTTTACAAAGTTATATAAAGTTAAATTATATTTGTAAACAACGATTAGGGCCTACAAATTCGTGCGTTGTGTACATGTGTGCTTCCTGCCTGTCTAGAGGCGACTTTACTGACAACACAAAAGCAAATTTTGGTTCGATTCGGAAAATTTCGGCGAAATTCAGTTCTACAGTCGGCAAATTTCCGGTGTATTCCCATCATTTAGTCTTCCTGACATCCTTGGCCATAAACTCTCGAGATGTTTAGTAGTGGCGGCGCGTGGGGTGGGCCATGAACCCCGGCCCCCTAATATTTCATGCCCTCCCTCCAACCGCAACACTCAGGTCACCACCAGAAAATAAAGTAGTAAAAATACTTCCAGGCAAAACTTGAAATTAAATGAATAAACTGAGCTTTTATTTATTTTATTTTATTTATTTTTTTTATTTTTGTAGCAACCTTGCAGTATATGTGTAGCCTAATTTATCTTGTGTGTTCATGTGTAATAAAGCTTCAGGTTAAATTCAACAGAACAAAACAAACTGCCTAATGCAGCTACCTTGATAAAGATATACGTATAGTCTTTGGCCGACTCTGTTTCCAGATGTGACTTCTACCGCAACCCCCCCCCCCCCAAAAAAAAAATTCAGTTTGACTCCGTTACTGATCTTGACACAAAATGATATTGTCTGAGCGATTTAAGAATAGCTCATACTTTTGGCAGAGTGACACTTAATTAAGAAATAATTGTAATAAGGTCAGGCTTACTGGTTGAAGTTGGTTAAACTGATCAGTTGCGTTGGGTGAAGATTGTCAAGTTCGTGTAATCACCGTAATACTAATGCCTGCGTCATCGTTAACGCGTCTTTAATTACTGCTGCTTTCCGCTTTTAATTACATAAGAACTCACGTGAAATTTTTGAATACGTAACCCGATAATTTCAACTGATATTATTTTTATTAGGCTGCTATATAGGTCTTGGTTACCTACGACTGATCTCCAGTCTGCCCCTACTAGGCTACTGCCGTAATAGGGCAAAGATAATATTTGAAGTGGTAAACAATTATTATTATTATTATCTACTTAAAACTTACTTTTAAAAGAAAGATACTGGCAATAGTTCAAAATTGAAAATGAATACAGTAATGAATTAAATACACAGTATGGTGTTCCTCAGGGATCAGTATTGGGTCCCTTATTGTTTCTGAGTTATACGAATGACGCAAGTTCTATTTTAGGAAGATCTTTGCTTTATTTATTTGCTGATGATATGATCTTTCTATCAATAAATTTCAAAAGAGAAGAAATGCTAGAAAATTTACAATATGACTTTGATATATTAAATTGTTGGTTAACTGAAAATGAAATGACGCTTTATATAGAAATAACAGTACCAAAAATGACAGGAAATGATGATTCAAAGATTATTATCCACGGAGATAACTGTGCATTTATTTTAACTGGAAAAAGTAAAGTAAAAAATAAAAATACCTATAAATTACTAAAAACAGAAAAAGATACAAAATATTTAGGTTTAACGATTGATAATCATTGGAATTTTAAGAAGCATGTAAGAATGTTTATTAACAAACTTAAATAAATACTAGCAAAAATACACAATTTAAAAATACATTGGACAATTGGAATAAACAAATCCTATGCAACGCTAGGATCGAAAGCCATTTGAGGCATGGAATTGAAGTATATGGTTTTCCCAGTGATTGTATCATACAAAGACTGCAAAAATTACAAAATAAAATTGTTAAAGTTCTTACTGGAAATTCAGTTCTTAATACCAGTGAAACTTTTAGACATAATAAAATTTTAAGTATAATTAAACTAAAAGATCGGATAATTATTACAAAACATTGCTATAATTGTAAATATAAACAGTGCAATACTGAAAGAACAAGCAGACTAATTTCAAACAAATCGTTATGAATACCAAGGTAGTTTAATAAGTATGGACTAAGAAATCAAAAGTCTTACATACCAAATATCTTTGACCAATCACCAAATGAACTTATTAATTATGATAGTATCACAAAATTAAAACAGGAGTTACATAAATATCTTCTACGTGAAAAATAAATAGCCCTAAATAAAACATACACGTTTTGGATTATTATAACTTTTTGGATTATTGGGCATAATATAATAAAATAAACACCAGCAAATGTAATTAAATATACTTAATAAGTTATCCATTAGTAGGTTAAGATTGATATAGTATACAACATAACTACTTCGTGTTATTAGGTTGTGTTATTTTTTGTGTTATTAAGTTGTTATTTATTATGTGCGTGTTGCTGGTTATTTGCTGCTCACACAAGTTTCGCGTATACTTCGAGCTATGAATTCAAATAAAGATTATTATTATTGTATTACATCTACCGAATATTTTCAATATATGATTCTTAATGATAGTGTCTTAGCAGTAAATAACTAAAAAAGAACTGAAAACCAAATTAAAAGATAATTTAATCACGTAAAAATTTCGCTAAAGGTTATATACTGTACATTACTGGGAATTTTTTGTATGTTTGTACAATATTTTTAAAGATAAATAATTTTTTATTTTTATAATTTGTAAGTGTACATTTTCTTATTTTTAGTATTTTACTGTTCTTATATTTATGCTTGCATCTTTTATGTTTATATATTTTTAATTTAAATAGTTTTAGTTTTATATTTTTTAGGTGTAAATATTCTTATATCTAGTATTTTACTATAATATATTTTTATTATACTGACAACTACGTTTAAATAGCTTTCCCTGCAAAATTGTCACGTATAGACACAGAAAAAATACATATTTAGCCAGGGTTGGCAAGTTTTTGACATGCGACAAGTTTTATCCGGTTTTTACCATGGTTTTAACCGTCATGTCAAAAACCCCTTTTTGACATAGGTTTTTGACATGTCAAAAACTGTTAATAATACTCCATTTAAGCAAACAAAATGTAAATAAATAAATACATAGAGATTTATGAAGATTGCAACCTGTTTACTGGTTAAGTAATTGACAAATTTTCACTTATGTTTCCAGTAAACAGGTTGCACTCTTGCAAAGTTTTGTAAAGCCCTAATGTCACAGTTTGTTTTGTATCTCTAGCAATTAGGTCTAGTCAGTTAAAATAATCACAAGACGTATGTCGGAGTCTGTATGCTTATGCCCAGCAACTTGATTTACTTGATTTAACTTGAACAAATATTTGAAGGTTAACTCAATCAGCCACTCTATTCACTTTCATAATCCCCACTCATTCCGCAGCACAAACTTACGTGCACTCCAAGCTATAACAGACTGGGAGTTAAAATGACAAAGAAGCTTAGAAATATTTCAGACTGTCTACGAACCCACTATTATTACGTTATAAGCTAAGAGCTTTTGATGTTTTATCTCATGTTAATTAATAAAGAGTTCACTTATTGCCACGCTACCTAAAACTGTTATTACCATTGATTGAATCTGGGCAGTTCAAGCTTGATTTTAGTGGTTTTCGACACTTTTTGACGGTTTTCGTTACTTTTTGACAGTTTTCGACGGTTTTTGTACGGTTTTCGACATGTTTTCGACGTCAAAAACCCAACCCTGTATTTAGCAGTAAACAGTATTACTTGCTAACTGTTCTATATTCGCAGTGTGCATGCTAGCTCTTACATCAGTAAATACCATCTACGACATTTAGTACCATATAATGTTTAGTACCGTTATTTTGACTCTTTTCTCCCGTTTTTCTCGCAAATAGTTAACATTACCTAGTTACATGTTAAATGTGAACGGATTGTAACAAAAATTGTAATGTGAACCATACATCTACAACAAAAAACGCAATAGCGTTATAAGCGTTTGCAGACCGTGAACCATTGCGGGGTATAAAGAAATCTCCAGAAAACGGCAGAATTTTTTTTTGGCAAGTTTTAGGAAGAAATGTGTTTTAAAAGCTTAGACATCATTTGTGAGTCACAGTGGCATGGTTTCAATTATCTTATTCTTAGAAACAACTGCATCCTTTTTTTTTAATGACATTTTCACAAGCTGACCTTTTTTTGGCAGCTTTTGGTTATTTTTTCCTAGGTATTTATAAAAAAAAAAACAATTTGTCCAGTTTGCTGTTTTGATTCCTTGTTTTATTGGAGCGAAATTGTTCCAGTTTGGTTGAGTTTGGTTCCCACAAAAGTAAACAGCTACTTCACTACAGAAGCGTAAATAAATACTTTCTGGGGCTGGCAAATTTTATACTGTTCCCCCTCCGCCCCCTTTACACCTCCTGTTATAGAAAACGTATGACCAATTTATTTTTATTGGACCATTTTGGAGGGAATTTGTTCTACGAAGCTCCAAGCAATTATTTTGTGGAAGTGTGATAAAATACGAGAAATACAGCCACCCCGGCTTGGAGGTAGTAAGGTTCCACAAGTTCATTGGCATACGCTTATAGTTTTAATTTTCGAAAAGCATGGCTTTTCTTGGTCACAAGACAACAAAACATTTAGACAAAAGCGCTAAAAACACTCCACGCATACTACGGCTTTTGTGTGAATGTTTCGTTGTCTTGTGACCAAGAAAAGCCTGGCTTTTCGAAAATTAAAACTAAGTGTATGCCAATAAACGTGGAACCTTACCACCTCCAGGGGTGGCTGTATTTCTCGAATTTGTTCTAGTTTGGTTCACACACAGGCAATACGCTGCTTCGTGACAGTGGCATAAATAAATATTCTTTCGGGGGGGGGGGGGGGCATATTAGAAAACATATGACCACTTTATTTTTATTGTACGATCATTTTTCTTGCTTTACGTAACTTATGGCTTCCTCCCAAAAAAAGTTACGAATAAAATGGCGAATAAAATAGATTTTTATCCACGGAATTTGACGCCCCTTCGGCTCGTTTTTTGTCCCCCTCTCGGTTCCCCCACCCCCCTTCCTTATTTACGCCACTGCTTAGTGAAAAATTCTACCGAATGATAACTCATGTGCGAAAGTAGGCCTCGAATTTACTACGTTTTTATTTTTTTACGTTAACTGGAATTTCGCACTCAAAACTGTGTGACAATAACAAGAAATGTTGTTGACAGAATTTCTTGTCCTATTGCTCCACACAAGTATCTTTGTCGTCCTTTTAATAGTACAGGATCAGAATCTATGTGAAGGTGTAGCCTATAATAACAACTCTGTAAATAGGCAAATAATGTAGGTAATCCACATTAATGCATCTTTTACACGAGGAGTCAAAATCATTAATGAGGTTACAAATATTTTAGTCATTATAGCCTAATAACTCTGTAAATCGGCAAATAATGTAGGTAATCCACATTAATGCATCTTTCACACGAGGAGTGAAAATCATTAGTGAGGTTACAAATATTTTAATCTTTAAAAGGTAACAACATGTTCAGAGAAACGGAAATAAGTCAAACAAGTATGAACTGTAGAGCAGTGATACAACGTAGTATTATTCTATATAACTCTATGGTGGAGCCAGTAACTGGGATAGCTGCAAGGGTCACAGGAGGGGGAAAAGAAGGGCTGTCTTACTGAAGCCAATGCTGTTAGAGCGGGTTTCTTAGGCCTATAACGCGCGACTTTTGTCGATTTGTTGGCAGTTGCTGGCGTTTTTAAGCAAGTGGAATCTTTTCTTTTCCGATTACAGCCTTGCAGGATAAGGGAATGGAGAAAACAACGTTTTTTTAAGCCTATGAAAGCCGCTCTCAAAGCACTGCCTTGACTAGAAGTGCCATTGTTTAACCCTCCGTTTTAATCCAGTGCCCCTTGCAGCTATCTCTCTTATAGCCAATATGACGTCACATGACGCTGCTCTACGCAATAGAAATGAACAAGGGCATAATCCACATTGGATCACTTGGGCCGCGCTTCCCTCCCCTTTACTTTTTTTACACCTTTTTTTTTTTTGTAGCTTTCTTTGTTCTTTAGGTAGATACAATCATGAAGAAAAAAACATTAAAACAACTGGAAAACTCATTTAAAAAGTACTGATTTACCCTTTTAGCCTTTTTTCCTGCCTCGTGCCTCTAGGGCAATGCAAGGCAACTCCGTAAAAAAGTTTTCAAAAAATGTTTGAAATTGCCTCTTGTGTTCAAGTCTTTTAATGTTCTTTGCCCTTTTTTTCATTCTTTGCTCTCAATAGGTCGATAAAATTATGAAAAATAAACCATTAAAACAAAAGCAAAAACCATTAAAAAAGTACTGATTCGTCCTTTTTAGCCCTTTTTCCTGTATCTTGGCTCTTGGGGCAAGGCAACTCTCGAAAAGAAAAGTCCTTAAAAAATGAACGCTTTTGTCTTCAAGTGTGCTTCCCCTACCTTTTTAAATGAACAATATAGCGGCTTTCTAAAGCAATTTGCTGAATGACTGTTTCTTTTTCTACAAGTTAGCTGCAATTTGCATCGATGCGAGTGTTGGACTCGTCTCTTTCGAGCAGTGCTGCATCAACGCTGCAACAAAGCGGATGATAGCCTGGCTGCAGAAACAAGATGGCCGCGTTCCACCGATTAAAAAAAAATTGATCATCTGTAAACACAGCCATGTTTTCATAGTGCTACAGTATAACTGTAACTTAAACGACAAAGGTTCAAGCAATCAAAGCTATTAAGACGGCCATATGTACAATTCTATTCTGTGATTTCTGAAAAAAAGAAAGGCATTCAGTGGTGTCCCACAGGGCTCTGTGATAGGCCCATTATTATTTTTTTTTGTATATCTCCGGCCTCCAAGTTGTAAATCATTCTGCAGAAATGTATAAATTCGCCGATGATGTGAAGCTGTTTGACGATTTGAGCTATAATCGCATGGAGTTGGCAGTGGCCATTTTTTGTTCTGCGTACATAGCTTGCTGTGTATTAATCTGCTGGGACGCTGTTCGTTTGGTCTTCTAGCACTGACGTAGCATTTAGCAAATTGCTGCAAGCGCTGCGCTACTAAACGGAAAAGAAGCGCACGGTACTATGACAATGAAAATATGTGGTTAAAACATGTGCACTGCGCACAGATGAATTAAACGTTATCAGCTTACAACCAGATTATGGTCCATTGCAATAACTTCGCGCACAGCCTGATGGGATCAACTGAAGAAAAGCGACTGCTCTTCTTGCACAATGATATTTTACTCTTAGGCGTTGAATTCACTAATGAAGATCACATTTACAAGGCCGAGAGAGAGAGATACTATATTATACTAGCGGAGTCGCTCGCTTCGCTCGCTCTTTCTGCGTCGTCTCGCTCCCCCCCTCATTTAATTTGTAGTTCGGTCGGTAGATGGCATCGTATATTCGCGCTGCTGGCCGTTGCGTTCCGGGCGCAGCTACTATCTCAACTGGCCTTGGCTGCTACTCTTATAATTTGCCGTTCCGTCAGTAGATGGCGGAGATGGCATCGTATGTCCTGCTCCTGCTTGCTGCTGCGCTGCAGATGGCTGCGTTGCGGATCTTGTGTAATTATATATATAGGTTAGTTTATATTCTACATTCACAGGGAAAAACCTGTACGAGTTCTGCTCAGTGCTGCACCCCAAAACTCCCTTGTCAGTAAATCAGAACCAAAGCAGAACAAAACTGCGAACGTGATTGTGTCCCAAAAGAAAAAACTCACGCACAGACAAACAGACACACAAAATTGAAACCCTGTCGAGTATTAAAGGCACATCCGACCTGCCTTATAACAGTCACGCGCAGATCTCCACAAACGTATGTTACTATCGCACCGTTTAACGAGACATACAAGGCCAACTGAGAGAGTATACGAAACAACATCAAGTTAAAGATTGTGTCGTCATAAACCGGAATGATTTTCGTATTTTATCATCACACTTTCTAATTTATTAGGATAGTATCATATTTTTTCTTCGCGATCTATAGGCATAAATAATTTAAATTTTAACCGCATTACTCTTTTAGATTTTTGGTCTCATGGTCATTATTCGCAAACGATTAAAAATTAGTACATGCAGACACAGACGTGAAACGTCATGGTTATTGTAAGCGTGCAAAGGGTCATATATAATCGCTAGAAGCAGTAAATATAGTTCCCAATATTCAATAGAAAATCTCCTAGACACCACATTTTAAAACGGAATTTTAGCAAGGGAAAGACTAACGGTAAGGAAATAGACCTTTGGGGTCGTACTTGATGTGGTGGATCGAGAATAATGGCGTTGGGAGGAATGTACCTGAAAAGCCTATAGTTTCGCCCGGACAACGAAATTGACGGCTTAGTTTCTTATGTTTCATTTTATTTTTAGTTTTGTGTTTATATGTTCTTGGTGCATGATGGGTTAGGTTAGTGTAGGTTAGCCTATAGGCTAAGATAGGTTACGTCAGATTAGATTAAGAGGTTGTAGGACGTAACGGAGCAGTAGATTTTGCTCATTCCTTCCGGGACAGCATTTTAGTGACGCCATGTGACGTTATAAAATGTCTGACGTGCTAAACATGTGCTTCAGAGTCAGGAAACACAGAGAATGTTCCAATTTATCGGTGAAAGTAAAAAGTTCTAAGTAGTGAACCTTTTAATCTCCTAACAGCAAGTGTTAAAGCAACATCCAGCCTGCCTTGTAACCTTCCGCCTGCCTCACAACACCCACGCGACGATTATATCCGCGTATTTACCACAGCTAAGGTCGACTGAGACGGTAGCTTCGTTCCTCGCGGCGAAAACGTAGCTACTGTCTCAGTTGGCATTGCGCCTAATAGTCCAGCCAGCGTTAACCCATTGATTGTGTCGTCAAAAACCGGAATGATTCTTGTATTTTAAAATCACAATTTATAATTTTCTAGACTAGTGTCTTAATAATTTTGCTTCGGCGATCTATTGGAATAATTAATTTTAATTTTTACTGCGGTAGCCGTCTAGATTTTTGATATCGTAGTAATTACTAGCAAACGATTAAAATTAATACTGCGCACACACAGATAAAACTTCAAGGTCATTGTGGGCGCGCGATGCATCATATATGTTCGGGACGAACGTAAATAAAGTTAGTAATATTCAACAGAAAATCTCCTAGACGCCACATTTTAAAACGGATTTTTAGCAAGGGAAAGACTAACGGTAAGTAAATAGACCTTTGGAGCCGTACTTGATGTGGAGGATCGAGAAAAATGGCGCTGGGAGGTATATCCCTTTAAGT
>JAHWFP010252587.1:0-10995 GCA_023313725.1 Lithobius niger | reverse complement strand
TGAATAAATTCTTCAGTAAGTCACTCTCACCCAGGAAGACTCATTGTCGAATGAGGGGCTGACAGAAGTCTCCCCCAACAAGACCACTTAGTAGTCTTCTGAGACAACTCGTCCAATTCCTATTAATTTGCTACTTCTTCCCCTCCCCTGAATAAATTCTTGAGTACGTCACTGTCACCCAGGAAAAATCATTGACGACGGAGGGGCTGAGTGAAGTCTTCCCCAACAAGACCACTTAGTAGTCTTCTGACGCAACTCTTCCAATTCCAATTAATTTGCCACTTCTTCCTCTCCCCTGAATAAATTCTTGTGTTGGCAGGTAGAAATTATGGCGGGCAGGTAGAAAGCTGGTGAGGGAAAAGGTGTAATACTAATTCCAGTAACATACTGGCTTTCCACCTTCTGTCCCTAATGTGGGCTCACAGTTGGACTCCACCGTTCGTTTTTATAAAGGCCCAGCTCTATTACATTGTTGTGCATTAAAATGTGCAAGAAGTACACATTGTTTACATTGTTACAATTGTTGTTTTGGGATAGGCAGATTGAAGCAAAGCATCATGTGGAAAAGGCTTGCCGAGATGCGGATGGCAAGAAGAGCTTGGGCAGTTGTGGTGTGGGCACAGGGTGCTTCTTACAGTATGAGCACAGCTACGCAAGACAAATGATCTATAGTGGTGCAAGTTGAACCCTACGCTACACTGCTGTTGGTTTATCTTGTATTGGACGCATAAATTTTACGAGTGTTTTATCGTTTAGCCAGTGCAGGCATAAACAAAATAATATCGGCATGTAGTTCATAACAGGGAATATACCCAACCTTGTTTACTCTACCATTTGTTACTCCGGTTTATCTTGCTTACCCTTAAATGCCCGTAGTATAACTAAAAACTTCTCTCATTTTCAGGCAATTTTGGCGGGGGGCGAATCCGATGTCATCCTGGTCGTAGAGACTTGGCTCGATCACTCGACGACCGACTCTATGATTATCGGCAACTATGATTGCCATATCTCTCGCCTGGATCGGGGCTCCAGGGCTGGTGGGGTAATGGTTCTTTCCAGGCCTTTTCTGTATGTGGCGACTAGTGTTGCTGCCGGGGGCATTGTTTGTATGTCAGTTTGTTGCCCTCTACATAATCTGAATTTTATCTTGGGTTATCTACCAAATAGTGATTGCGACGCAGCCATCGAATCCATCTGCCAATTTCTAATTAATTCCATCAATCCAACTTTCTCTAACATCATTTTGGGTGACTACAACCTCTCTTCTGTAGATTGGTCCACGCGTACCCCCACTGTTAGGTCTCATCGTGACTTCTTATTGAAAACCGCAATTCAGGGCATGCGTCAACTTGTTGATTTTCCTACTCGAGGAACAAATATCCTTGATTTAATTTTTACAGAGAACGACTGACTGGTTTTTGATATTCGCCTATTGCATAGCTTGGGTACCAGTGACCACGACATGATCAGGTTAAAGTCAACTGCACTCCTTCGGGCCTTAGGCCTGGTATTGTTATCCCGGGAAAAATTGAATTTTTTCGAACTTCGGAGACGGCTGTCTGGAGTTGACTCGCCTAGTCTGATTACCTCTCCTGGTTGTGATGTTGAAAGTGTTTGGACTGCCTTCTATCAATTTTTGGGTGACACTGTCTCAAGTTGTAGAAGCAAGGTCTCTCATCTTCGGAAATCCAAATCTGCACCATCCCTCCCTTCTTCTATTAAAAAACTTGGCAGACAAAAGTTGCTTGCTTGGAAAACTTGTTAAGGGTTGCCCCTCTATTTTGTTAACAAAAATTGATGCATTCTTCCAAAGAGCAGCTACAGTACTGTGGTCGATGATTGGCACAACCAGTGCAATGCCGCCACTATTCGAGACGGCTCTTTGTCCAGCCTTTTCCGTCGATATACTGCTATCACACGCTCAGCACGTACCTTACCGCCATTTAACATCGACGGAACTTTTGTTACCGGGATTTCGAGAAGGCTGACATTTTAAATCAGACCATCGTATCCAACTCGGTTCTTGATAACAATGTGCTTCCTGTTACGCGCGGATCTGACAACTTGGGGGTCAACCACGAACGACTCCGCAATATGGAATTTACCAGCCCACAGGCTACCGGTTGGGGGGGGGGGGGGGATCTTGTCAAGAATCAAGCCTAGTCACTCAATAGGCCCTGACGCATTCAGCTATTTTTTTACAAACAAATTAGCACGGCAATGGCACCAGCACTGGCTATTATTTTTAATCTTTCTTTATCCTCACATACTCTTCCATCTTTGTGGCATACCACAAACATTGTGCCGATTTTCAAGAAGGGCGACACGTCTGATCCGCCTAACTACCGCCCGATTGCACTTACAGTGGTCCCATGCAAGGTCATGGTGACCATCGTGCGTAACAGTATAATGCATTTTTTGTTACAGAACAATCTACTGGACGAAAACCAGTGCGGCTTTTTACCGGGCCGGTCTGCGATGCTGCAACTTCTTTTGGCGCTGGATCATTGGACCAGTGCTATTGATCTGGGTGTACCAACGGACATTATTTATTTCGATTTCAAGAAGGCCTTCGAGTCTGTGGTACCTTCCAAATTACTTTTTAAGCCGGTTTACAATCGCATTAATGGAAATGTGGCTGGCTTGGATTGGAAACTTCTTGTCCAATAGGACACAATCGGTGGTCATTGGACAAACTAGGTCATCGATTTCACGGGTCATAAGCGGGGTTCCACAGGGCTCCGTTTTAGGGCCACTGTTTTTTGTCATTTACTTTAATGACCTACAACCTTCAACTTCCAATGACGACAGACCGTGCTACAAATTTGCTGATGACGTCAAATCAAGCTCTAAAATTATAACTTCCCAGGAAGGATTCCTATTACAATCAGACATCGAAAACATTTTCAAATGGTCCGTGACTTGGCAACTTCCATTGCCGTAGGGCAAATGTGGAGTCCTGCACGTCGGCGACTCCAACCCAGAGTTTGACTACTATTTGGATTCCCACTCACTCGACTCCTTAACCATAGTAAAAGATCTGGGAGTTTGGATGGCCAAAGATCTTAAATCATCATTACACTGTGTGAAGGTTTCGGTTTTGGCATATCGTCGCATGGCACTTGTGAAACGTTGCTGCACTAAATCTTTAATTGGTAATTTGGTTTGGGCTTTCAAAGTCTATGTTCGTCCGTTCCGTGAGTATGCAAGCCGAGTTTGGTCGCCGTTCTTACTTAAAGACATCGATTGTATCGAGGCGGTGCAACGACAATTTACACGTGGTATACGCGGCCTCCGCGACATTCCTCATGTCGACCGCTTGACCCGGCTTGGGCTCCAGCCCTTAGAGCTCCGCCGTCTCTGGACCGACCTAACTTTAACCTTTAAAACAGTCAGGGGTTTGTTGCCCATTGATGTTCCTCTCTTTGATTGTTCGGCATCAACTCGTACTAGGGGTCTCTCCTTCAAGCTGTCAAGCTGTCTTCAAGCTGTCTTCAAGGTCTTCAAGCTCCTTCAAGGTGCAACCCCACATTCTGACGCTAAAAAATTACGACGCTCTTCGAGTGATCGAGCCATGGAACTCGCTTAGTGAGGAGACGGTGTCCGCCCCCTCTGTCTCGGCCTTTCGACTAGTCATTAACGATTAGTCATTAAACAACCCCTTACCAAATTTCTCAAACGAACCTTAACCACACCCCTACCGGGAACGGCGTTAGCGATCTAGTATCCTGCCTGTCTCCTTGTCCTTAGGGATAAAACTATTATTATTATATTATAAGGTAATAAATTTGTTCAAATAAACTTTACGGTGAAAACAGCATGGTGATTTTATCGGAGTTTTTTTTTTTACATTTCTACCACGCTCGTTACCGCACATATTTCAGCATATTAATGCAAACAGAGGTGAAATAAATTTAGTTCACGGAGTTCACAAGAGAAATAAAAATGAAAAAAAAAAAATATTATAAGGCTACCAAGAAGACACCATTTTTCCTTTCACGCCAAGTTTCCAAAACTCGGGAAAGTCATTAAAATCTCATTACAAATTCATAAGTGGAGAATCTGGGAGAAGAATTCGTTCTAATTAAACATTTTACTAATTCATGAATCTTAAGATTTTTGAGAGATTACCGCGTGCGCACCGACGGAAGCTTTGTGTTGTGGGCAAGTTTTCTCCCTAGTTTTCTGTCGCTCAAAGCAGCGGAATAGTGCTTTAAAGTTAGTAAAAAAAAAAAGCACGCAAATGGAACAGATAAGTAGACAAGAAGAACCCAAAAACGTGTTTGCACCTTGTGCCGCGCGCACAGGAGGCTCGTGACATGCTCCTAAAAAAAAAAAAAAAAAATTTAAACCGACAGTTCCTAGCTGATTTTCGGTCTGTCGACTTTCGCATTTGCAATGGACTTTAAAAAATAGCGCTCCATTGGCAGTGCTTTATTTCGCAAAGTTTCTAATTTATTGTCACGGAATGTGATAAAATATTTAATAAGTTAGCATTGAAATGACCTTGGTAACATTTAGCAAGGGCATTTAGCAAGGATATCCGTTTCTTGTTCTGTGAATAGCCCCTCCTCCTCTCAGTTTTATTGATCTTGACCATTACCAAGTGTAGGTTACATTAAAAAAGTATGATAAAACAAAACCCAGATATTCAGGGATTAAAGAAATCACTAATATCGTTTCCAGGACAGTTTGCTTTCATTTTTGTATTTTTTTAAAAAAAAAGCTAACCTATGCTGAATAAAGGAACTGAGATGAACTGAAACGTTGGGTTTTTTTTTTTTTAATATATTTTTTCAACTGAGCGCTTTTTCGGTCCTTTACAGCGTTTCGTATCTGGAGCGAATCGGCGAGCTAGCTGCAAGGGGCACTAGATACACGCGAATGTTGACCATTTCTTACTTGTAACTTCCCCGTTTGTGTTGCCTTATATATTTCTATTTTACCTTCCTTTTTTGAAGTTATCCCGAGCATAGGAGCTCGCCGACTGTCGAAAACAAAGGGGGGGGGGGATATCAGGAGGAACCAGTGGTAAAAATGTGAAAAGGGAACTAAAAAAAAAAAAGGAAAATTGCAAACTTTTCAGAAGGTTCAAATAAAGACAAGATAATATATTGCGACACCTGCATTAGAGGAGCACAAGTGCCCAAAAAAATTGTAATGATATATTGAGCTTGGGTCCCTTGAATTAGTATTTCAATCTTTTAATGGCGTTTGCTTCTGTTTTAATGGTTTTTGCTTTATTTTAATGGTTTTTGCCTTGATTTTAATATTTTTTGCGTTCATTTTAATAGCTTTTTCCATTGTTTTAATGGTTTATGCCTTTGTTTTAATGAATTTTTTTTGCCCTTGTTTTAATGGGTGTTGTTCAAAATCCATTCCACTGAAATGGAATCCCGTCATCTCGGTCATCTACATTAAAGCATATATCTGTAGCCGTCTTCGTCACTGTGCGTCTTTAAAGGCGCGTTTAAGCAACGACTCGCAGCTAGAATTTAATCGTACTGGTAAAAAGTGTCGTTGCTATGGCAACAATGCTGCAGTCTTATAATCCGTGACAACATTGGATCTTCAGGTGCCAAACCTGGACAGCAGCTATACCGTCCATAAGCTAACAATGAATTCCCCAGGTCTTTTAAAACATTACACGTGCTGCTACTGGGTACACCACGGGTCTTTCAGCGGTTGAAAAGAGAACCTGCACACATGAAAAAGATATTGTTATGCCACATATAATAACTTTTGGAAAACTAAACAAAAAAGCAATTACGCCTTACAGTGAATTGCACGTCCTCTAACTATAAACACGAAATTATAGCCCCAAACAGGCAACTTTCCTCGCAACTGGTTTGAAAATGAAAATTTAGGCTATGGAGGCTATGGCGGCTATGGCATGGGTGGATTCTAACTAAGATAGGAGTAAATACTGGGTTTACGGTTTTGAAGAACCGTACACCCAAACCCATCAACCCATGGTGACAATAAGGAAAAGAATTCCTCCCGATGAATCGATTTTTTCCAGTCGCGTCCTGAACTCACAATATTGACTGTTTTCGTTGCGACCCGGCAGAGCTAAAACCGTGCGACACGCTGGAATTTCAGGTGATTTCTAGCTTAGGGGCTGCGAGAATCAAAAGGCGAGTCGTTGCATAACACAGCGTTCGTTCGCTAGCTTCAAGAGCTGCAAGAATTTACTCACATTCTAATTTCCAGCGATACTTCTCCGGGTTTATTACGATACAAACTAGCGGAGTCGCTCGCTTCGCTCTCTCATTCCGCGTCGTCTCGCTCCCCTCCCGCCTCCCCTACCCCCCGTTTCGCTTCCCCTTCCCCCTCATTTAATTTGCCGTTCGGCCGGTAGATGGCATCGTATGTTCGCGCTGCTGGCCGTTGCGTTCCGGGCGCAGCTACTATCTCAGCGGGCCTTGGCTGCTACTCTTATAATTTGCCGTTCCGTGGGTAGATGGCGGAGATGGCATCGTATGTCCTGCTTGCTGCTCTGCTGCAGATAGCTGCGTTGCGGATCTTGTATAATTATATATATAGATTTTTTTTTAATCTTATAATAACCGTGTAAAGTCTTGATCATGGAAACAGATGTGCCTGCATTTCACAGTTGGGGGTATAGGGGGGGGGGGTGGAGTTGCATAATGCCAACACCAATCTTCTCTTTCATCTCCGACAACATACATATTCCTTTGCCATGGTTACAACTGTTTTGGTTCTAGCGTGGGCAAATTACACATTTTTTTTGCTCTATTTTTGCTGTAACTGTCATTTTTTCCCCATTATCTATCTGTGATCATTCATTTTGCCTTTGCAAACAACGCAAACTGGAATTACTGAACCTATAGAAAAGGACATGGAAAAAAAATGAGCCTATAGAATAATCTGGAAAAGGCCGGGAATAAGCTTTACTTTAGGACGTACGAGCCCTGTTAACACTAAGAACTTTCTTCATCTATATAAAAGTTCAGCCGGACCCACTTGCAAACCAAACAAGGTTAGTTATATTTCGGCATCAATTCGTAAATATACGATATTAGAGCGATGTCTTCTTCAGGGCGAAAACCGCTATAAAAACACACTAAAGGAGACTTACATACGGCTTCAGACGTCATAAAAATTATACCCATCGATTGGTGAGCGTTATGACCGTGTAATATATATATTTTACATTACACGGTTATTAAATGTTCGAAAAATTACGTGATTGTGAGGTGTTTAGCGGGATTTAGTGGCAATTTGTAGAACAATTACTGTAAATTTTCAATAAATATCACTAAGTACTACACAATCTCGTAATATTTCACCTTTAGTAACCATAGTAATGTCAAACACATTAATTTTAGGTTTTAAGGACACCAAATGGTACGTTTTGTGACGTCTGAAGCAATCGGAATGTTAGGCCTTTTATTGTGTTTTTTTTGTTGTTGTTGTTGTTGTTGTAGTTTTTCCTCTGGAGAATGCATCCCCCTTGTATTTTATATTTGCGAGTTGATGCCGAAATATAAGACACCTTATTATGAATGCAAGTGCGTACAACTGAAATTTTTTTTAAATGTTTTATTGCACTCCACCATTTTTCATATTCTTCGTGCATCCGTGAAAAGTTGTTTCAACTGCTAACGGAGTTCACAGTGAGAATTTTCTCATCCAGAGAAACCCGTTATCACATCATCTTTGGCGGCAATAAGATGATGTAAGTATCTTTATTAATAAAATCGAGTTGTCGCGTAGGATGAACGGCAACGAGACGGCCACAAGACGGCCGCCACAAGACGACCGCAAGCAATTGATAGAGCACATATCCGTTTTCATTGTCGGTCGCTCGCCGTTTTTCTTTGCTACCGTGGGAAGAATGAGCCCGCTCGCCCTCTTACTGATTGTTGAAGCTTCGTTTCTTAATCGAGTTGTCGCGTAGGATGGACGGCAACGAGACGGCCACAAGACGGCCGCCACAAGACGGCCGCAAGTAATTGATAGAATACATATCCGTTTTCATTGTCGGTCGCGCGCCCTTTTTCTTTGCTACCGTGGGAAGAATGAGCCCGCTCGCCTTCTTACTCATTATTGAAGCTTGGTTTGTTTAATCCTCCCTTACAATGTCTCCAATGCCTATTTATTTATTTCAGGTGTACAAAGGCGTAATTATTTATTGCCGGTATACAAAGGTGTATTTATTATTTCACATGCACAAAGGCGTATTTATTTATTTCACATGTACAAACGCGTATTCCAACCATTTTTGCAGGAAAGAATCATATGTAATGTAAGTGTATGGACTCCGGAACAAGGGATACGCTGAATGAGGAAGTGAAGCAAACGAAAAACACCGTTTGCTAGACAGGGTACGCAAAAACACATAGACGGGATTCCGTAAAACACATGAGGAAGGAAATCGTCCCAGTGTTTTTAACGGTGCATCAAACACCACCCGTGCGTAGCACGGGCTTCCGCTAGTCTATACTATATAATGCAGGCACCGACCAGCAACCAGCAACGGCCCACAGCCCCGCGCATCTGGTTGGAAGGACTTCATTGCTGGAAAAGCTTTTCAGGACAGCATGCTTCTCGAAAGGGCAGCTCCGAGATCGCCTTGAGCCTTATTTATTTCCACCAAGATGACAATGAACATGGCTGGTAGAAGTGATCGTTAGATGGCGGAGATCATCATCAGCCGTGGGGGGGGGGGGGGGGGGGGGGGGAGTTGGGAGGTGATTTGAGTCACATGATGCGCTGCTATTTCCGCGAACATGAACGTGGAAGAATATAATGGAAGTGATCATTAGAAAGAGGGGATAATTAGTAGTGGTAGGAGGTGGTTTGCGTGCGCTGATTGAGTGAGCGCAGCAAACGAAAATTAGCGTGCACACCTAGCCGAGTGAAGACACCGTGCATCCAACACCATCTGGGCTTCAGGTCGTTAAACAGAGACAAGAATTAAGATACGTTCAGGCGGTGCGATACGTTCCGATACTTTAAACTTAACCACTAATGAGGCTGCTTTTACATGTACACTTCCGTGAGCAAAGAGGGAGTGACAATGAATGGTTGGTGGTGCGTGCGGGGCGCGTGTATTTGCTCACGCAGCTATGATGTTGACGCCCAACGATAAATTATGTCGGATCATCGATTTGTTGTAGGTTTCGTTAACGTCCGCCACACATCAGCTCGTTTACGATAAAAAAAATTGCAATAATTCCTGGTATTATGCATTAGAAAAATGAGAGTGGAAAGAGAGAAAGCGAAAACGGCAAAAAAATAACAATTTGAAACCCAAACGTCGAATTTAGGAGTTCCAACACGAACCATATCAGCATGCATTCACGAAGGTTATAATAATTTTTTTTTTTTGGTAGGGATTAAAAATGAAATATGCTACGTGAACAGCGAATCGCAGCCTAGTTGTCTGAAGTTGCCCTGGACGGGAAAAGGAAAGGGGATCCTGGCAAAGTCTCTGCCATGGGTAGTACGAGAGACTGCAATCCTCCTGCAGCAGCAATAGGATCTACTCTGGCCTAATTTCACATTATCTTGGCCCACTGGGCGACAGTGGCGCACCAGGATTTTCTTTTTTTTGGGTGGGGGGGGGAGGGGGCGGTAGGGGGGGAGGGGAGGGGACGGTAGGGGGGGAGGGGAGGGGAATTCACAGTGGCGTACGAGAATTCACCTAAGGGGGTCTACGGCAGGAGGGAAGGTGTACTGTGAAGACGTGCATACAGTTATCTTCCCCCCTACTTTATCTGATACATACGAAATAAGATCCGATAATTAGTGTATAATTAATGCAATTTACTGCTTCCATTCTCATAATTGCTGCTTCATTATATTACTATTTTAGTTGTGGAGCTCTTAGTTACACTAGCCCCCCCCCCACTCACTCCATATTATATAATAAAAATTGCACCAATATTTAGTACTCCATTAGTGCTTTGTAGTGCTTCACTGTTTCTTGTAAAAAAAAGAATATTTCTATGGCCAGCCACCCTCCCCCCTCGGCCCGGCCGTAGCCCGATTCGAATGAAATTAAAATTAGGCCAGATTAGTGCTTAATTAGTTCTTTTTAGTGCTTCCACTTCATTATATATCGATTGCCGAGAAAACTCTATTTAGATTGGGGGGGGGGGGGGAATGCAGACAACTGCATGCTTGGGTTGCCCCCTCCCATCAGTACGATTCAAATGAAACTTCCCAATAATTACTACTTCATTACGTCTTAAGGTTCAAAATTGCGACAGTTTTATCTATGCGAGTATTAGTTTGCTTGAGGTGACATTAGGCTCAAAAAAGAACTGCAGTGAACCAATAAAATATTTATATATAGTGTCCGTTTATCCAAGAAGATTAAAACGATCTAAATTGGTATATCGACCAGCATGATTTATTAAAGATGGCAACTATTTAGCTTACGTTCGATAAATGGTTTTGAACTGAAATTTAACTTCAAATAAATTTATGCAAAAGGAACACAAAAAACTTAAAATGAAATCTGAGTTTCATCAGAATGACTTCACTTGGATTTGTTCAGCAAAATTGGTGTCGCTGTAGGCAAAACTATCGGAGTTTGGGCTAATAAACAACTCCCTCGCACACTTCTTCAACAATTTCGGCTTGGCACGTGAATTTGTAGGCAAACTCCAGATTGCTGTGGGCAAATCTCCCCCATCCTCTATAATTTGGCATGGCTGGTCAATCTTTACGAACAAACTCAAGATTGCTGTAAGCTAAACTAGAAGAGTTGCGGATAGTAGACAACTTCATCTCCCTTTTCTCCAATAATTCTAGCAAGGTTTATTGAATTTGTAGTAACAAAATCGTTACCGCAGTCTGGAAAACTAACAGAGTAACGGCTAGTAGTCCCCTCGCATCTCCCCTTCCCCAATAATTCTAGCAAGGCTAATAAATTTTTAGTAACAAACTCCTTATTGCAGTCGGGAAAACTAACAGAGTAATGGCTAGTAGACCACTCCCTCTCCCCTTTTCCAATAATTC
>JAHWFP010252584.1:54942-80767 GCA_023313725.1 Lithobius niger | reverse complement strand
CGTCCTCCAGACGTTACGTAATTCGTGAACGCTCCCTATACCTCATACATTTTTTGTTTAAGATGATGTGGCAGATTTACGTTGTAAATCCAGAGGCCTCGGGGGTCTCTTATTCACACACAAAAAATGCCATACTAACGGGTTTCTTATAGTTCACATTAATTATGATAAATTGCACGTTTTAATAGTGACTAAGAATTGAAAACTAAGCGTGCACAATAATGGTGTAAAATACACAGGTGGCACTCGAACCAACATTTAATTTAAAATTTAGATTTAAATGACAAAAGTGGTTAAGGTAAACATTACGAATAACAGGCTAAAAGATGTCAAAAAGGCCAGAAAAAAAAAAGCCAAGTTGTTTCAGGCCCCGCCCGCACCGATTTTTTTGACGGGAAATAAAAAGGAATAACACGGCAAAAATAGCAGTCGCAGATCAAAAAAGGTCGTTAGTGAGAAATAAAAATACAAAATTACTATTCTTGCCGTTAAATAATTGTATGGACACGTGGCAATCAGAATTACGAGTCAGTGTTCTCTATTTTACCCAAAATATAAAAAAATGCTCCAAATGGTAAACAAAATTGGGGCCGGGAAATAAAAAATTAAATTCCGCTCGCCTGCACAGATTTCTTAAAAAAAAAACCTGAGAAACAACTTTCTGTTTTTTTTTAAGTGACTTAAGAGTATAAAAATATTGTGCAATATTTATAATTATTTAGCGGTAAATACATTCAATTTTTTTTTGGAACAGGGGAGTGGGAAGGAGCCTAAATTTCCAAAAGTCCACCTACACACACTCAATATAAATCCGGCACTGCTTAACCTTTGTTTATCGTTTCTAATGGGCCATTAGGCAAAAAGGTCTGGTTACCCGGAAATAAGACAAGGATTAATACCAAAAGAGGATTAAAAATTTAAAGTGAAGGCAACTCAACTGTCGTTTGCCCAGCGTCCGGAAATTCTACCGCGTCTTATAACAAACATACTGGATGTAGTGTGCGTGCGGCAGGTTGCGTGGGTGGCATAGGAGCGGACGAGATGTCTGTCGGCTCGATTGAGTGTTGTGTTGCTCTACGCCCGATTTGCCCCCATCACCGTATCTACACCCAAATCGGGAGGGAAAGAGGATGGTGCGGCGACAAGCCAGAGAGCGTTCACATAATTAAGTGCCTCGAGTCTTTTGTCTACTTAATGGACCGGCTATTAAATTCCCATAGAATTTGCACGATTTCTTTTAGTTAGCAACTTGAGTGATTTCAACTAGAAACGTCGTCTTAAAGACAGAGGTCATTTAGCCCTCTTTTCCTATTCCCACTCAAGTGAAGATTATAAGGTTAACGAACGACAGTTTTGACTAATACTGAAATTAATATAAATAATTAAGTAGGCTACGGCAATTAAATAAAGCTCTTGTAAACAATTTGTTGGCACAAGTTAGTTTGCTTTGCGGCCTCGCATAAAATCCATTGCAAACGGGCTGAACAATGGTGTATGGAACATCTTACGTTGTCCTTTGGTATATCATAAGTATTGGGTACGCTATCAGATTGAATATCAGAATATCAGATTGTTGAAGCAGGGAGTTGGAACTTGTGGAATCCTGAAGTTCCTCAGGATTTTCCCGTGTAAACAAAAATGACTGTTCCTAGCACGGCTTAACCACGTTTCACCCAAAGTCTTAAAAAAAAAAAAAGAGTCTGAAACGGGCCTAACTAACTCACCAGGAAGAAACAGAAAAGGGAAAAATTCCCTGCAAGTGGAAACACTGGCCACAGCTTGAGAAGCTGCCGTTTACAGGGCAAAAAGGTCATTTTCACTTACTTCTGCAATAAACGCATTTTTAAAAACAAATTAAAGGTTCACGCAGCCGTTAACAACGGTATCTGGTGGTAAGAAATGGTAGCAAAAATCGAAGGCAGATTTGTTTTTGTATTTCGTCGTGAAATAGTTTACGTTAGCCGTTCTTTTTTTATTTTTTTTTTATTTTAGGTGTGTTAGAAAATGTCTGTTATATCACAAGTCCTGTTTCGCCCTATTTTACTTTTAGGCCGCAAAATTTAAAAAAAATAATAAAACAACTTTGGTTCTATAAGCACCCACATCATTAATTACGGCCCGTCCTTTTCGTATTTGAATAAATAAATAAATAAATAAATAAATAAATAAATAAATAACTCGTCAACTCGTGAAACCTTTAATTTTTTTCACTTGAACATGAGGTTGTATTGAACACGTTGAGCTTATTGTGCAGCACACAAACGAAAGGCTATTATAGAGGCAAAAATTCCCTGTAATAATACCGCCTGAAATTTGTTAGCTTTGCTAATGCTGCGAACACAAAATGTTAACAATCTTGGTTTCAATTGTACATCATTACAGTCTAGTTAAGCAAACGCAAATAAACACAAAAGTACAAAAACGCCGGCTGATTCTGTTATTCTAACTAGTTTTTCTTTCTTATCAATTTTTTTTGTATCACACATTATTTTATTTTACAGTTGGGTCCACAGTCTTCACAGTGAAACCTTGGCTTTTCAGTTATGTTTCATACCTGCAGAAATCAGGTACCAATATTTGCGTTTTTAGCAATATTTCATCGCATTTTTTTTAAGAAAGCTCCACAAAAGGAAAAAAAAACTAATTCACAAAAAATAAATAAATATAATCGACGCACCGCATCAGACTTTGACAGTTTAAAAAAATAAATAAATAAAAAATATAAAACTGCCTGCCTACATCGACTTTTGCTTTTTAAATTTATTAGAACCAAGTATTTCAAGGTTGGTATGGCTCCTTGAAAACCTGGAAATGTTCTGGAAAATAAAAAAAAATTAAATTCCAGGTCGGGAAAAGTCCTTGACAAATTCCTTAAGTCCTGGAATAGTCCTGGAAATTCCCGTAAGAGAAAATCATGTTTCTGTTTTCCATGTCAGACATAAGTGTACAATGTACGTTTAACATAAAAAAAAATTGTAATGCCAGTGTAAGTACATATAATGGAACAAAATTCGTCACATTTTTGCCACAGGTGTAATTTAGCTTTTAATTGTCTCATTTTCTCGTAATTATTCATTTGTGACCCTTGAATTTTAATTGGCCAGTCCTTGAAAAATCCTAGAAAAGTCCTGGAATTTTAAGGTTACAGAAGTGTATGGACCTTGGTATTTATTTTTCGGCATCAAGTCCCAGTTCAAGGGAGGGATACATACAGGTTCCAGATTTATTTGGGAATGCAAATCTGTTGTTATGTTTTTTGACTTACCGGTGCCATTTACTTGTGGTTTCCTTAAGGCCTGAGGTCCCTCATCATCTAAATCCAAGACCATGATTTCCTGACTAAGGGTCATGTCATTTCCTTCGTCCAGTAAGTTTCTTCCTTGCCAGTCGAGGGCGTCCGCTGACCTCTTCCTTCGCCCCCACGACTCTTCGCTCTGACGTCCGGTCCCACCGCCACACTGCGTCTGAAAAAAAAGTGCAATAAAACTGCCCGGTGAGAAATGCCCCAGAGAAAAGGAAAGCACGGACATTTTACTTTGTTGCACGCTTGATTTTAAGCCGGATAAGACGAAGAAACAAAATAGATAAGACATCGTGCGTCAGCCATGTCGGACACAAGATTTAGTTAAGCTCTCCTTTTTTTTTTTTTTTTACAGGTTTCCATTTTTTTCCCCTCTTTTAAATCTAGTTTCTCAAAACGAGGTGGCGCATCAGAAAATAACCTTTTGACGTAATTTCGTCCATGAGAACCGACTCGTATTCGTGACTCAACCAAATTATTTAGGACGTTCTTTTTTGACCCCCCCCCCCCTGCCCCGACGGAAAAAAAAAAGAGGCTGGCTGCTGAAGCGCTGTGAATCTAATTTTGACTAACTAATTGGAAATCGTGATCTACAGACGAGAGTGAAAATGACTGGAAAAAAAAAATAGAACGCTCCAGAATCTAAAATTTAATATAAATCCCTCGAAACGTGGGTTCGATGAATGAGTAAGAAAAAAACAATAAAAAAAAACTACACACGCTATCTTATACCGTAACAGGCTCAACAACATCACATTAAGTGAATTTTCGATCTTCTTACAGATCTTTTTCACCAAAACTCTAAAAAAGAAGCCCACAAAAACGTTAATAAAGTAGCATAAAATCCCGGCTAAAAAACATTCAATATTTGGAAGAAATATATGTGTGTCATCTTTTTAGAGATCATTTGAAAAACTTCTGCAGGAAGCCGAAAATTCATTAAACGCAGCATTTTAAATAACTGTACAGTGGGCGTGCTTAGCCCTTTTTTAAAAATAAAATTTTCCACGTAGGATATTTTGAACGTCGAGTTTGCAATATTCAAATGATCATGTTTGCAAATTCCGTACTAGTTAGTAACTGACTGTTGCAAACAAGGAATAACAATTAAAGAAAACTACAATAGCCATCCGATTGAGGGGAGGCCAGTGCCTCAGTTGAGGGGGGGGGGGGCCAAAGGGTGCTGGGCCCAGAAGCCAAGGGGGCTATAAATTCAAAGCAGGTGGCCCAAACTTGTATATAAAATAATTGTAAAATCGGCCACAACCTGTCACCCAAACTTGTTTAGTCTTTTAGAGCCCTACATTTTATTCTTGCACCCGCTTTGAAAAAGTCTAGTTGCTGTTCTGGAGGAGGCCCTCCCCTCCAATTTTTTTTCAAACCTCAATCACGTTAAGGTTATTTACGAATTCCGTTTCAACCAGCATGTATAGTGCATTGCCATTTTAATGTAATTCGTATTAACCGAAGAAACACAGTGGAGCCAAAATTGTGAACCGCCAAGAATGGCAAGTGAGCAGGATTTATGACGAAAAAATTTACGTTCCACCATGAATCCGGGAAGTGAACCCGCGTTTTGGCTTGGTCCGCCAGTGCACTATAGGCCACTATGCTAAACCGACATTCACAGTTGCTGCTAACTTGCCACAAAAACATCATTATACACCAAGCTCTTTCAGTGCAGGGACGACGCTAAGGGGGGGGGGGCGCTGGCTCGCCCACCATCAGATCAAAATCAAACGTATAAACGAAGAAAATTCCGGTTACTTAAAAAAATGTATGTTAGTTTCTTTCACTGCGACAGGAAGGACTTGAGGTCATATCAATGAAGCCTAGATGTTACTGTGAGAATTGTAAAAATCATCTTTTTTTTCAGCTGAATTTAAAACTATTCCAAAAAAAATGCTATAGAAAACAGTTCAGAACGTTTGGCGTGAAAAAGAATTGCAAGATTGTTATTTTTACTTTTATTCTTTTTTTGGGGGGTGGGGGAGGGGGGAACCGCAAAAGTAGAATTTTTCGGTTCGCCCCCCTGGCTAAAACTGCTGCCCCACTGCCGCGTCCCCAATAAAGTGATTCTATAACGTCGTCCCTGTTTCAGTGTACGCTTTATTTTGCCACAACAATAATTTTTGTGCCGTTTTTTAAAATTAATGTGGATTATAAAAGGATGTTTGAGCCATAAAGACAGCTACTAATTTAATACAGCCGAGCACTTTCACATAATGAAGCATCACCTGGACAACATTGCAAACAAACGCAATTTCGTATGTCAATTGCACAACATCATGCCAAATACACATGATGTTGTTTACTTGACGTAATCAATAGTGGGTGTTTGTTTACAATATTGCACTGGTGTGCCTTATAGGTGAAAGTATTAGTCTATTGAATTAGTAGGTGTCTTGATGGCTAAGACGCTTTTTATTTTAAACTTCAAGACATCGTGAACAAATATTCCGAGGATAATTCCGTAATTTGTAAAATTAATGAAACAACCAAAAGAAAATGATGCCTATAGTCTGATGGTATTATTATTATTTTTTCAACTTACTGGTTCGCATGGCCCCAAGCAATACTTGACGTTGCATTGAAAGATAACGCCGTAAGATTCGGTGAACCTGAATGCTTCGTAGTCACTTTGTAATGCCGTCCCATCTTGGATGAATCGAGGGAAAATGCTGTTATCAACTGGGCATCTGAAAAAAATAAGCCAAAAAAACAAAACATTCATCACATGTCGGATAAGAGTACAGCAAAAAAACTGTAGAAAAATGTGCCCAAGCTGTTAACACCATTGTTATAAACAGGCTTGACCACAGGGCATTCTCAGACGCTGTTTGCTGTGACAATCATCAACCTCTTAGGGCCTTAGGGCTTCATCGAGCCGTGGTTAACGCTTGCTAAAATTTTTTTTTTTTAACTCATACCGTGCCATACTGGGTGTATTAAAAAAACCATTCTTAATACACTCGTCATGTTTGGTCACCATACCAAGCGAAAGACATCGATCACGTTGAGTCAGTTAACAAGAGGTTTAGTAAGTACCTGCAACATCTTAGTTCTAAAACGCTATCCCAAACGTCTACATTTTTGCGACTTCTGTCCCTTCTGTCATGGTTACAGTGTCCCAAACTACTCTTATTAAATTCAAAGTAAGAAGTGTTAATTTTCCTGAGAAGTCGATTTAAAATACGACGGGGGCTTCTTGTTTTGCCTTTCAAACCTTTCCTATCTTGTAAAATTTAAGAAAGGAAAAAATAAAAAATGCTTTAATATATCACTAAGATGCAACAAAGGAAAGGCAAAATATGAGAATACAATTTCGAAGAACCTGAGTTTTCAAGGAAAAACGTCTGTAACAGTATTCTTTATTAATTTGCTCGATGTGGATTTCTAGGATCTGCATACACTTTCAGTTTTAAAGTTTAGTCTATGTGGAAACGGTAAAATAGGGTAGACGTGACTGGTGGAATATTACGGTGTCACGTATCCGAAAAATTTACTGATGTTATGGATAACAACTCCATGTTTTAACCTGCCGACTCTATCTTTTTTTATCCTCGTAAAAGTAAAGAGCATTAATCTTGATACGAATCTGAGGAAGCGCCAAGAGCTCCCCATGCTGTGAGGGACACCTACTTGTTTATATTTGTTTAAAGTTAATAAAATACAGGGGAAAATGTAGCAACTTACCCTTTGTCGTCAATTATTTGAAATGTACTTTTAGCATCTTTGGCCATGGCAAAGCAACTTCGGGCAAAAATACCATAAGGTGCTGAAAGTGAAAGAAGAAAAAAAAAAGAAATGTTAATAAGGGAGTGAATTAACGACATTTGTTCTGTGAGTCCTCTGAAAGAACGGTGTGTCTGTAATTGTGCAAGTTCAACGACATTTCATGTTTATCCGTAATGTTTATTTGAAGTCTCATATTTTTTAACAATTTAAGACGACGAAATTGTAAAATTTCAAAACCCCCATGCTACAAACACGAAAATTAATTTAAAAAAAATTTTAAAACGTAAAAGTATTAGTACTAATTGATGAAATTCCAGTTGATGCAGAAGCACCAGTTAAAGGAAATTGTCAACCTTTCCGAGCCAATTTCGTTCACCATTTTTTTCCCCGATAAATTTCCGCCTCTGTTTATTTTCCTTGTTCCAAAACAACAAGAACAGAAATGTCATACAGCTGGACGGTACAATCGATAGTTGACCTTCGAATTCATTCTCTGAGGACAATCCATTCTATTAGAATGTTATAAAAGTTACTTACTTTCTCCAGGAATTTCAATACGGAATGTCAGCCTGTCTCCAATTCGAACAGCTGAGGCTTCTTGTCTGTCCAGACCCATGATGACAATGTGCGGGGGAGGTGCTTCTGGTGCTGCGGTGACATTGATCGTTTGGGGGTCACTGAAACATCAGACGCACAAGAGACAGTGGATAAAACAACTACAGTTGAAAACAGTGCGAACCGAACGAAACTAGGTTCCAGCTTTAACAAAGCCGACTTACCCGATGGACATCAAGCCAAAAGTGACATTTCTCGCTCCGATGTCGTAGGTACATCTGATTTTGTACAGCTTGTCCGTCTTGGTGATGACAACGCTGTGGTGTTGAATGACAATGGTGTTGCTGAACACTCCTCCCTAATATTAATTACAAAACAAGATTGAAGATGACATTTTCAAAGCTATCAGGGCTCCCAGCCGACTTCAATGGACAAAAAATAGGAAATATAGGAATTTCTTGGTAAAAAAATAGAAGCTTTATAGGAAAATCAAACAAAATTTATAGGAGTTTTATAGCATTTATTAGCCTGGATGCAGTGGGAGAGTGTCATAAAGTGTAGGACAACTCATGTTTTGTTGTCCTACAATACAATAGGAAAAATAAAATAAAAAAAAACACGTGAGTGCACATATACGGTCGGTACATGCTTTACTTGGCCGTGATTGGCCGATTGACCAATTGACGTTCTGTTTTCGTACCATGTTGCAAAGCTACGGCAGGGAAAGACAGATGTTCTTCTTTAAAGATCCAAACAGCGTAGCAAGGAAACACGCCCTAAAGGGGACAATATTTCCGGAACTTTCATATTTTTGAAAATATTTTAGTTCAGAACAGACAAATATAGGAAATGTATGAGCCTTCCACGATTTATACTAGGAACTTTATAGGAATCCGATTAAAAAAAAAAAGGGAGCCCTACGCTTTAAACTTCGACTTGTTGAGGTCATCAGTTCAAACATTTTAACGAAAACTTGACATAAAATTGTAACTGCGTGTATCTCAATGGGAGCTGTACGGAGATTACTTGGGATCTCCGGAGGTCGGGATCTCGGGATTCCAGCACGTCGCCACTCAAAGATAACAGAAATCGACACCAAACATGATGGCATTGACCCGTCCGTACACAATTGTTTTTTTTTTTTTTCACTAACAGGATGCACGAAATGCCCCGGTGAAAGTTCCTCCGTGAAACTCACATCCTGCGTGGAGAAATTCGAGCCAAGGCAACTGACCTAACCTAGTATAACAACGATATAACAAACATAGTATTGTTGTAAAGTGATCCTAAAATTAAAATATTGTGTTAGTTTGTTCCGTTAGGTTAGGTCAGGTGCGTTTACACTACTGGATGAGAGTTTCCTGTGGAACACATTTTTAATAATGAGAATATATTTTTTCATCCTAAATCCCGACTTTCCGAGATTCAGAAAAAAAAAAAAAAAAATTTTTTTTTTTTGCCATGTGGCTCCGTGATGAGAACGATGCGTTCTCGACTTGTTTACATGTTTCTGAGCAGTTCAGCTATTTTTTTTGTACATTTTTTATTTTTTTTCAATTTTTTTTTAAGTATTAGAATTCTATGACCGTAAGAGAATAATTGCCAAAGCAATTCCACACATTAAAGATTCTTAGAATTTAACTCGCCAATAAAAAGTTTAAAAAAGTTTACATAACGTTTTTTTCTAGCAAACTCAATCCCCGCCCCCCTGGGTAGCTCAAGGGTGCGGCTTGGCTTGCCCCCCCCCCCCCCCCCCCACACACACACACTTGAATACACGTAACAGTTTCTTACCACCCCCTGGATGAATTCGTTTTTATAGAGCCGTAAATTAGTGCCTAGCGTCATATTGATCAGTGATTTTGGAAAAAAAATTAATTAAAAGGACATACGTCCTCACTCTATTCGAGCATCCTCCGCGAATGGCTGTTGTAATATTTACATAGATTAGAATGAATGTGTCAAAACTGTTTCCCACGAGCGAAAAATAGAACAATTAGCGCCTCTGCAACATTTACACACATTAGAAGTAATTTTGCAAAACTGAGCCGTACAGCATTACCAGCTTTCAGAATTCTTGTGGCTCTTGGAGAATAGCCAATAGGAATAACATTAGAACCGAAACGAAAAAAATTCTAGGAGCAAAACTACTTGCCTTACAGTAAAATTAAAAAAAAAAGTCACCTTAATTTTTCGCGTAGATTAAGCACACAAAAAAAAAACAGAAAATTCCTTGGATAGAATGACCCCCCTGTGTGGTTCCAGCACGTTTAGTGGTTTGGGTGAAAATAGCATGGATTTTCGATGCAATATAAACAAAATGATTTTTTTTTTTTAATTAAGGAAGCATTTTTTCAAAAACAGTGTTCTTGGCATGTGAGAGATAATACATCCAGCTTTACAAATAAAAAAAAAAGGTCTTGATAAAACAATCGTAGCTGGTTCCACATCATTTTGAAAACGTTTTCTTTATTTTAGCGGTGGAGGGTTAGTCCTAACTGGGTTGGAGGCCAAGCTCTTGCTCTTGGTCCGAGAGACCTGATTCCTGGTAATGGGAAGCCCAACCGGGAGGAATGTATCTTTAAAAAGAAGTTAGAAAAATTGTTTAGCTAAAAGAATTTAGTTAATGATTAAAGAAAACTTTAGCAAAAAATAATAATTTGGACGAATTAAGTGACATTTCGTCATACTCCTCCACTCCCCCCCCCCTCTATGTGTTACGTGATTTGTGAAGCTCCCCAATGACCCAAAAAATCCGGGATTCATTCTTATTGGGGGCTACGTAAGCTACTCTTACAGATGAATGCAGTAAACCTGGTGAAGAATTTTACAAGATGAGAAGAATGATCGAACTCTCCTAGGTTCATGAAGCGGATAGGTCTCAATGTAAAAAATATGGGTCAACAAAAAAAAAAAAAATACAATTAGATAATGTTTGACCCAGCCCTTCTTCCTTCCAGTCTACACACTGATTACATAGTCTGGATTCAAATGTTATTGACCTTACAAGAGTCTCTTTTACTATACTGTATATTTAAACTTTCTTTAAAAAAAAAGTAACAGGACCACAAAGTTAATTCCCGGTTTCAGGCTTCAAACGCCTGGAAAAAAAATTAACACGTCATTATTAAAGACTTTATTTTTCAATAACGTGTAACTAATTCCCGGCCTTGAAAACCTTCTTCCTCATGCTAGCTACGTAATTTAAGACTTGCGTAGTCAATCTCTAGAGGGAGCACGTTCCGTGACTCCAACTTTCTCTCAGGATCATCTTCTCAACTTAACCCCTTTGCTTCTTTCTGAACGGTCGCCATTTCGAATCATAATTTTCTAATAATTACAACTTAATTACGATAAACGTACACATTCTAATCCTTATGCTGCAAAGTTTAAAAATAGACTGCGGAAATTAAGCACTTAGCATTAACGCGGAGGAAGAAGAGAAGGAAAAAAACCGACCACCATGGACAACAACAACAACAACGTTACCACGCAATGGCCGCAAGCCTATTTGCAACACGCTTTCTCTTGACACTAAATATACATCATCGTGTTAATCACCGTCGTCCGTGTTCGTGACTACTGTATTAATAAGTAGGAAAAGGAGTCAAGTATGTGTATTTTTTTCCCTTGTGTTTCTTTTACTGGTATGAATATAAATCGCGGACACTATTTTTGAGTCACTCCTCCGTTCCCCTTCCCCCCCCCCCCCCCCCCCCCCCCCCTCCTCCTCCTCATTACAGGTTTTTTAGAATGACTCAAGGCTAAATGAGACACCGCCAGGAGACATTGACCGTCAGGCATGAGCTCGAGCGGCCAATTATTATTGATGACAGCTTTAATTGTCCCCTTCCTGCTAATTATTGTTCCCCCTCCCCTCCCCCCCCCTCCTACTTAACCACTCTGTTCTTTGGACTCGTCCTTATTGAACCCAAAAAACAGAAACAAATCTGTGAAGCAAGGGGAAAAAAAGCTGCTCTTAGATACGGAAAAGGAGCGTGGGCGACTGGGCGTATCTCATTGTTTTGGGGAAAAAATATTTTTTTTTGTCGTGTTTTAATGTTTGCGGTTTTCGCAATTTTTAAAGACAATTTCGGAAACAATGAGCTGCTGCTAAGGCTGTATAGCTGTCACATGATTGTACAGTACGTCATATCAAAAACCAAAAATGGTAAAAGGGACTGCCAAGTTCCAAACGGTTCGGCCCATCAAATGAGTGATATCAACACACCAAAATTCGGGGCGATTAACTTGGCGAATATTTCGGTGTGTTGATATCACTCCTTTGAAGAGCCGAACCATTCGGAACTTGGCGGTCCCTTTTCCCAGTTTTGGTTTTTGATATGATATCACTTCTTTTTTTTGCAATTGTGTATTAGACTCAACTAGCCAGCAGATGTGTAATAAAGTGTCACATCAACAATAGCTGGAGTGGCCATTTTTCCAATAGGCTATTTTAAATTCTTATCACTCCTTTGAGAGTCCGAAGCATTCTCACAACTTAGTCGCCGCTTTATCAGTTTTTGGTTTTGTTTTAATTTAAAAAAAATTTTTAATATTTAGTTTATATCACTCCTTTGTGCTACGTGTAGTTTATGTGAGTAGAAACAATCACAGTAGATGTGAAGTAGATGTGAAGTAGAAAAATAGTTACAGCAGAAATGTGGGCGAAAGACAGTAACAGTTATGACAAAATTTTGGGCAAAATGCTGAAGTTTGTAAACGTGATGCAGTAGGTGAAGAATCATCTAACTGCGTAAGTTAAAGGTACTTGCTGCCATGTTTTCTGCGTGATATGGTTTTCTTGCGCTCATCCAAACCCGTATAAATGATGCAAACCCCTTTTTCCCGTGGGTGTCTTTCCTGTATGACACGGTTTTGTTGCACTCAGTCAGACCAACATAATTATTTCAAACGCTGTATTTCCGTGGAAGGCGGGAGGTGGATTATGCAGCCTAAATAATGCAAAAAGGTTGGGCGCCATAAAATAGTACGAAATTTGTTCTCAGTTTGCTAACGCTTCCAAATCAGTGCGATCAGAACTGTGGCGGGTCGCGAGGGAACGATAAATATCCTAAATCCTCCCCAACCAGAACTGCCGGAAAATATGAAGAGTGCAACCTATATTACAGAGGGCATATTACACCAAATTGTCCGTACACCAAAAGGTCTGTACATCAAAATGTCACCAACATTTTAAAGATTACTTGGGACCATATTGTTGTACTTGGTCCTTAATTTTTAACAGGCATTTAATTTTTGTTTTACTTGGGAAATTTGTCAGCTTGGGACCAATTTGTTGTAGATGGTCATTTTTTTTTATTTGGACCGAATTGTCTGGGACCGAATTTTCATGACCGAATTTTTGTCCGGCAACCTTTTATGTCATCTTCATTAAGATTATTATTTTTTTTTTAATTTTATTTTATTCAATACCGCGTAAAGTAGAATAATGAATACGGTTTTAACCATTCAAAGTGAAGTCTACAATGCGATCTGTTTGTAATTGTTTACAAAATCGGCCATCACAACGTCCGAGGATTAATCATCCAATCCTTTGGGGCAACTGACTCGCTAGAGAACTTTAACACTTTAAACTTACAGTTAGAAAACATCTTGGTTTACGGATGATTTTTTTTATTCTGTAAGAAACTATAACTGGATAAAATTATTGAGCAATGAATCATTTTCGAACAAACCATGGTCTTAGAGAGGGCCTCTGGGGGATTTTCCGTAATTTTCATGCGTTTTTTTTTTGTTCAGCCATTGTCAGAACTTTATTTATTACTTCAGCATTTTTCCGAGGTTTATTTTCCCCTCGGCCCTACCCTTGGATCCGCCCTTAATCCACACCCCTAAAGATGTGAACTAATAAGTATGTGCGTTCTAAGCATTTTGATAGCGTAGTATATAAGGGCCTTTAGTGTATATCAATGAAATCTATGTAGGATGCAAAAATAAGAGTGGTCCAAGCACTGAACCCTGCGGTACACCACCGGTAATTGCGATTCAAAGCCCCCAAATGGGCGAAACGGACAGATTCTGACGTGGAAGGTCACGCAAATTACGAAGTGTAGCTTTCGTGCACGCGAATCATCACAAAACTCAACATGGCATTCTTGATCCAACAAGTGCTGTCATCTTCATCACCCTCAACATTTTTAATGCATTTTTCTTCGGTTGCCCATAAAACGTAATTAAGCAGAGGGCAATGAATCGTTCTCACGCTTCCCACACGCCAGCGATGACACCTTCACTTTCGCCTTCGGGCCATCTGATATTATAATGGATAGGAATGTATGAATCACGTACTGAAATACGACAGGTGGGTTAACGCTGCAGCAATACATAATGTATTTTTTTTCTGCACTCCAGTTTAGATGCCAACGTGACAAGGGTAATCTATGAATTCGTTCACCTTACAAACAAGGATGTGAAGAGGGTAATAAATCTATAATCTATAAAGGCATCGATTAGGGTTTCCACGTCCACGATTGATCGGAACAGGAAAACGAACACGGATTACATGGAAATAACATGCTTCGAGAATCCTAATTACTACGATCAAGAAGCCCCAAAATAGCATAGCAAGCACGCCAAGCTTTCGAGGAATTCAGTCAGTATTTAGTTCTCAGAAGATTAAGAAGATTATTTGTTTCTATTTCTAAGTATGGTAATTATATCAGTGTAGGTTCCAAACAAGAGCGGGCCAAGTACAGAACCCTGTAGTACACCAGTGGTATCAGCACTTCAGGTTGTGAGGCGGAAGGTCAAACACCTATGTTTTTTACACTTATTTTCACGTGGACGGTGTTAAAACTACGTAAGATCTTTAAGACCAATTTCAACTATATCATGTAACGCTGAAAATAGTTTCACAAACTACTAATCCAATTTGGTTTACTTTTGAAACCTGGTTGTTACATACGCGTAGTGGCCTACGTACGAGACTTACGTCTGACAGAATGAGTAATCGTGTCCCAGAAAAAAAACAGACTAATAACGGACGGAAAAGATAGGCGCTTGTGAAACCTATTCAAAAAAGGTAGGCAATTATGTCTATCTAGCAAAGTTCAAATTGAACTCTTCTAGAGGTCGTACACTCGTAGTGGGTTTTAAGGAGGAAAAATTACGAAAAAAGGAATTTTTAACACAGAAAATAAGGATTTTTTTTGGCAGACAGCAGCTAAAACTAAAGAATTTTTTGGTATTGGTAGCTAAAAATAAGGATTTTTTTGGTAGACAGTAGTTAAAAATAAGGGTTTTTAGTAGACAGTAGCTAAAAAATAAAGAATGGTTTAGTAGACAGTAGATAAAAAAATTTTTTTTTCAGTAGATGGTTGCTAAAAATAAGGAATTTTGGTAGACAGCAGCTAAATATAAGAAATTTTTAGTAGGAAGCAGCTAAAATAAGGAAATTTTGGTAGACTGCTAAAAAAAAAGATTTTTTTTTGGTAGACAATAGGGAAAAGATAAGGAATTTTTTGGTAAACAGTAGCTAAAAATCAGAAGCTTTAAAACCAAACTTTTTTTTTAAACTAGAGCTGAAATAAACAATTTTACAATTTTTAGTGCACAGTTACAATTTTTCTGCCAGCTAGCTGGTTGAAATAAAAATTAAGTAATAGATATCCGTGAAGTAGACCCGGTTATCGCGAAATAATTGATCGTCGAGGCAAACTTTGCCGATTATAAATTCATGGATGGTAAGAGGAAGAAAAACTAATAAATTGCAGTTCCTACCTCAATTATTTTTTCAGGAGATGATAATAAACTTGAATAAGATAATTTTCAAAAACGAAGGGAACCACAAGTCCAACAAAAAAGGAGGTGGGGGAATTGAAAAATAATGAATTTTTTCCCCCCAAAAAAGAGAAAAACGGGAAGTAGCAATGACCCCTTGCCCTTCATCTATACGAGTGTGAGTTTGTTTTAATTGAAGTAAGACCATAGAAATTAATTCAAAATAAAACAAAATAAATGCTTCTTAATGAGCAATTTGAAAACAGAAAACGTGTCACCAAACCAGACCGGTTAATGAGGCGCACTTGAAAAGATGGTAGATAACGAAGTCCTCCCCCCCCCCCCCCCCCTCCTAACTACACACGCACAATATAAAGGAACATCGCCCTGACATTGCGTGCTGCGCGCGTGAAATAATTGCGTGAAGAACGAAATATTGTCCGAGAAGGTTCATTTTGATGATTGGTCACCATTGTTAAAAAAAAAAAAATAACAAGCCTACGCCCATAACTAATCATCCTTCTTGTTTTCTGTTGAACCACTAACAAGTTGTTGATCTGGTTTTTCTGTTCAGCAAGAGAAGGAGATTTAGGGAAAAACAGATTGGTGTGTGGGGGGGTTAACGGGCAAGATAGATGGTCTGCTTCGTTGCACGATAGCATAATGCTGGCACAAATAAATGTGATTGTGGAGATGGGGGGTCTAAACAAGGGCGACTTCCCGGGTCGCCAGCTCGTGTGTGTAGGGGGGGGGGGGGGGGGGGAGAACCGCGGGAAAATGAAGTCAATTTTGTTTTTAAATTTAAGAATACAGTAGTTAGGTTTCATAGAAATACATCAGTTGTAATAGAGTCGTTTCGATCATCAAGCAGACTCACTTTAATAATTCAAAAGTGTAAGATGAATGTTTTCATTTTGCTATGTGAGACAAATGAGGTCAAAAATTGTACGAAAATTGATTTTAAAAGGTTAACATTTAAATATTCGCCACGTTTTAAATTTAAAAGTTGATTGTAGGGTTTCAACCCCTTCCACTTTAAGGTGAGATTCCCGCGATTGTAAGATGGAGGGGAGGGACGTCAAATAGTCATATTGAGGTCAAAATTTCAAAAATCGGGGGAAGGGAACTCCAAAAATAGAAGGGGCATTGAAGAAGCTGAAGAATTTATGGAGGAGGGGGGGGGGGGTGCTGGCCAAGAACCACGTTTTTCCGGGCGCATAGTTTACTTTGAGGCGTCCCTGGGTTAAAGCGCGAGAAGAAATTGGTTTCAATGTTCGAAGAATGTAGACTGACACAAAACCTTATATGGGTTAAACGATGGATTTTTATAGTAGTGGTTTGTGGTTTGAACCAAGTTTGTGGTTTGAACCCCGATCACTCGGTGGAACTATTCATACGCCGTGGGTAACCCCTCCAACCTCTCCCCACACACCCTACTCTCAAAATAGGTAAATTGTCACTCACCACAGATTGTGTGTTGCAGTCTTGTCCATTCATGGTCAAGTCTAAATGGAAGTCATCTTGATTTTTGACATCTACATTACACGTTTCACTTCTGCCTAAAGCGTAGATTCTGCCGTTGAACGGTTTCGTCGTCTTCACTTCCACCACGATGCTAGTGTCTTTGCAGTTGACAGAAACTGAGGAAAAGAAATAATGACGAGTGTTAATTTTACACAAATACAGAGACGTGTAAAATGCAACAAGCTACGAAAAAAAATCATGAGGAATAAGAAAGTGGAAAAAATCCATTCATTTTGCAACGAAGGTTTTTAGGAAATGAACAAACATTTTTTGAATTCCTGATAATTTTCGGGAATCTTCTTTTACAGGATTATTTTAAGATGGCAAAAAACAAATACATGCCCGCGTCACCTTATTTGTGGGTGACGAGGTTACAGTATGGAGTGGGTGGTAGGGGTGGGGGGGTGCAAACTTGAAATGGTTCCCGTTCTAAAACTACAAGTCATATTCTTAATTTAAAATACAATTTTTGTTGTCGTTTTTGTTGGATCTTACAGGGTGCAGAGATACGAATTATACATCAAACGAAATGAACGATCTTATAATGGTTTGCGGTCTGCTCTGTTTATTTGTACGTTTCACGATAAATCAAATACAAATAAATGCCAATCTCGGTCGAGTTAAATGCAGGGGCACCATCATTAACGACTTCTTACGCACGCAGGTCTCAAGGTAAATCAAATACAATCTGAATACGTTGGGGATAGGGGGGGGGGGCCCGAAAGGCGAGTTGAAAGAAGGGCCTCTACGAACGAGTTTGTGGGCCTGCATTTGTGCCCAACGAAAATTTATATTTTTTGTATACGTTGACAAATTTAAGGGCGTACTGCGGCCACTAGATGACACGATACACATGCAGGGGATAGTCCAGAAACCATTCCGCCCTCCTTCCACTCTTAACTTGATGTAAGATTATTTAAACGCCTATGGATGAAAAATACGACACACGACACACGACACACGACACGGCACACGACACATAAAAAAAAGTCCCCCGATTTTTTTCTGCCTGTTATTGTTCCGTGATTTAGTATTAAGCATTTAAATCCTCCGTACGCGATAATCTGCAGAAAAAAAAAACATTCCCTATATCACGGGAAAAAACAGTAAAAAGACGATGGAAGAAAAACAACAAAATTTCACAGTATTATCACACAACATACAAGCCCAAAAAAACGAAAAAACTCCAAAGTATTTCGATCTAAAATAAGGATGGAAAAGCCAATGGCTCACCCAAGAGTTAAATAAATACAGATGCAAACCTATCTACATTGCCTTTTGGACTTATATGTCAGACTGCCTAAGCGAGGAATCAAACCCGCGACCTTTGAAACCAAAGGCCGAGGTCCTACCGCTGTGCCAGTGTGGCTCAGCGGTAAGGCCGTGTCAATATGGCTCAGCGGTAGGACCTTGGTCTTTGGTTTTAAAGGTCGTGGGTTCGATTCCTCGCTCAGGCAATCTGACATATAAGTCCAAAAGGCAATGGGAATAGGTTTGCATCTGTATCTATTCGATCTGAAATGATTAAGTTTTGGATAATGGCAAAATTCGAACACCCCCCCCCCCAATCACGGCCGACAATTTTATTTTCCTCTATAAGTTCTAACACTTGAGAGCTGCAATGCGATGTGCTGCGGGAACTCACTAAACAGTTGCAGCAGAAAAAAAATTGTTAAAAAATTGTTGCAATCTGAAATAGTAGTAAATACGAAGAAAAATAACTGATAAGAGCACTAGGCTAAAAACAAACTTCCTGTGCGTTATATTCAATTTTTAATCTTCGTCTAGTACGGCGACTAGCACGTAATTGCGGGAATCGTGAAAGGTTGGCTTTGCTGCGAGGCTTGGACGCAATGCAGGGTTGAGCTACGAAGGCGGGGTTTTCTGAATATAGAGCGAAAGAGATAGCTGAAGGTAACTCACCATCGTAGCAGACACCAAGGCTGTCGCACGACTTTGGGTCGATTCGGGTCCCGGCTGTTGGAATGGCAGCACCAGTTGTAGTTTCAAGAATCGGGTCGTTTTGTAGTTCAAGAACTGGCTTATCTACAGGGGGAATAGATACAACAAAAATGTTAAAAAATACACAAATAAAAATTTAAAAAACCTTCATATTTCCGACAAGTTTTTGTTCAACGATAAAGTTATTTAACGTTTCTTACCCCTTTCTCACTTTTTAAAAATTCAAAATTTCATAAATATGCCTTAAATAGAATTTCTACGGCAACTCCTTTTTTTTAACGCAATTCATAGCTTGAGAGCTAATAAAGTTGTTTAATTAGATATCAAAGAGTTCACATGAATTGAATGGCATTGTGTGTTGGAAATTAATAATTAAGATAACGATAATAAAAATCAAATTCTATTTGGCTTTGTTCCATGTTACACTGTACACAGCTGCTGTTCTAGCATTATCCGGTATTTTTAGCAGCATAATAAAATTAAAGGGGATTTAAGGTAGTATGTGTAATTTTGAGACTTTAAAAATGCAATTCAGTAAATTCACTCGTACGGTTTAACGCATTTCACAATGTATTTATGTTATGAGTTCAGTTTTTCTCAGAGGTTTATGGCAATAATTCGCAGTCATTCCCTTCTTTTGCCGTCAGATAAACTTCAACTCTTCAAAACTGACGTTTAATAACACTATTAACTTAAAATAACTCTAAAAAAATGAGCACAAACTTACTTCCGCAGTTCATCTCGTAATAGGTGCCGTACTCCTGTCCATTATCGATGAGGGGGAGGGGAGGGTTGGAAACGTAGGTGGAGGGACCATCGGGGAAAGAGACGTGATCCACATGGTACAGTTGGCAGTTGGAAATCTGGTTAGGTTCGGGATCTTTGTACAAAAATGAGCGGCACACGAAATCAGTCTCCAACTCACAAGCGCGTTTGCACGCTACTTGACTTGTGGCCTGTAAAAAAAAAAAGGCAAACACTGGTTAAACCTGTCCACTTCTACTCCCCTGGTTCAGGCTAGACGTGTGTAATACATTTTTTCTGCAAATTTCCTCGACGTTTTAAGAAAAGGAATCGAAAACAAACGGAGAAACGTATTGATTTATTGTTATTGTTTATTTGTTGTTTTTATCATGAGGAGCATCCTTTTTTTTTTATCTTTAATAGCAAGAATTTATAAGGTGTGGATGGAGAATTTGTAACTCTAAAAAGTCCCTATTGAAACGTGTTACATTCATTCCTATTAGTTCCATCCGAGTTTTCAGAGGGCGCCACGCGTTCCATCTGGTAATTTTTGCTGATTTTTCAGCCTAAATCTAAAGTAAACTAAATTACGACTAAGCTAACTAAACGAAACAATAATTAAATACAAGCTAGTTTCGTTTAGTTTAGTTTAATTTTAGGCTGAAAACGTGAGTAGAAATTCCCACATAAAACTCATGGCGCCCTCTATAAACTTAGACGGAACTAATAGGAATGAAACAAAGACCTTTCAGAAGGGGGGGGGGGGGAGGTCTCTGTCCCAAACTCTCCTCCTCCTCAATTTTATAAATTCTTGTTAATAGTAAACAGATAAAAATCAAAGGGACCTCATATTGACCGTCTGTATAGAGGTGACGCCGATTATTCCAGACGCAATTTGTATTATTTGTTTTACTTTTAAGATTAACTATTAACCTGTTTGGTATTTAACTCATCCTTGAATAAGTTGTTACTCGAGGGTGCTGACAGGGAAAAAAGGGATAAAGAAGAATGGCGAATGGTTCTTCATAACCTTTGTTGTAAGGGTTGGGAGGGGGCTGGGTATTTTCTCCTTTAATCCGATAGGAAAATTCAAATTGGATATCAAATAACTCATCATGATACTGCTGGTGGGCCCCAAGACTTTTCCCCGTCCCAGAAAAATTAAGTCCCTCGAAAGACATTCACTGATGTGGTTTTTCACATCCTCTCTTTTAACGGGATAGCCAGTCCGGACCAATTGGGGTTAATAGGAGTGCTTCGCTGGGGTTAACCCCCCCCCCCCCCTCCCCATCCCTTCGCCCTACACAACAATCGTGATGGAAGAAAGTTTATATTTTGCAAACATACCGGTGAGACGGATTCTGCCAAAAAAAATATGAGGGGGGGGGGATTCTTCATATTTTTTGAAGTGGGGAGTAGGGTAAAAAGGGTATCCCTGATGTTACTTAACTGTAATTCCTAGCTCCGTGCCCCAACAGTACTGAATTTAATAAACTAAAGAGTTTAATATAGTCTTTATCGATGTATCGATGTATTTCAGAATTCTTCTTTTACAATTCGAAAGTTAACTTAAGGTCGGGAACTAACTGTTTTTTTTAATTGATTTTTTTTAACCTTATGTCAGCCGAAGCAATTTAATGCTTATTTGGCTGAACCTGCTCAATTTTGAACACTACCAGATTTTTTTTTGAGAAGAAGAAATATCTGATAAAGGGAGAAGCCAACCCGGGGATTTGAACCGGGAAACCTCCGATGATCGTAGGAGCCGAAAGATTGTCCTGAATTGGCCAGAATAGTTCCTATAGCCGCTGAAGGAGCATGGTAGCCTCTCACACTACCCTGGCCGAAAATCCTGGTGGGGACTTTGCCAAGGTCTCATTTCCAGTGGTACGACCAGATCCGCAAACCTCCAGCAACCAGGCTGACCTCTCTCACCCCTCAGCCACGATGACCACTAAACTACTAAAGGAAATGGAAGAACAGAGCACGGATACGCGAAGTGGTCAGCTTCGCTGTAATATTAGGCATATGCGTTATAATAATAAGGGAAGTTTAAATTACTTATTAGTAAAAAAAAGAACTTTTTACAAGGCATGCCTGGACGTACGGGTCACCCATAATATGACCGTTTCAACTTATACCGTTAGTTGTGCTATCAGACATTTCCAAATCATGAGCATTGCTATCCAGATACAAACGGGCAAAAAACTGAACCTGGTTCTTCAAACTCCGTTATTATTGTTATTAGCTGTTACATCCAGTGCGTCTAACAACACTGCTGTCCTCTTCTGCAGTTATGCCAAGTACAGTGAAAAACGTTTTTGAATTTTTTATATTTTATTTTGGTGGGGGAAGGGGGGTGAATTGGCAGAGGATGACCCTTTCAAACCACTGACAATAAGTGATGTCAATAAGTAGCCTTGTGCTTAGTCATTGAAGCTTCATTCCTACGAGATATAATCGCGAACACGGCCTTAAACGCCCAAGATAAACATCAAACTACAAGAGAGAATAAACTGTACTTCAAAGTAGTGGTAAACTACAAAAGAATTTTTATTCTTTTCTAACGCTAGTAACAATGGCTGACGTTTTTATTTTTGTTATTTATTTATTATTTCTCGTTTTTTTGTTTTTTTTTGTTTTTTTTGTCGTCAGGTGCTTATTTCCTCAGCAGAAGTGACGTAATATATATCTACTTCCACAGCAAGGTAATAATCAAAATCCGAAGCGCTGTTACACACTGATAGTCATCTCTGAAGAGGGAGCGCTTCAAGATAGTCAAGTTGCCGGAAATTCTCGCCTCGGGGCGCTGTTTGTGGTGCAGCGTCGCATTCGGCAATTCGCATTGCGATACGGACCGACCTTGCTACGCACGCGAAGAACGCCCTTGACCACGACGTCGGAGACGAAGAAAAAAAAAGAAAAAGGAGACAGCAGGTGAAGAGAGAAGCGGCTTCTTTTGTGTCCTCGTCCAACGATCGTCAAAAAGCGAACTCACCAGAACTTCTTTGTCGATCCAGTAGTTGAGGTCGACGTACTGGGCGACTTGGATCTGGGGGATGCCAAACTGCGTCTGCGTGTAGTTCCTCTGCCCCGCACATGCGTCGATGCCTGCAAAATAACCCGTACACCAACCAATCATTTTAATTGCTTCATTAAATCCATTAAACCAGCGACCAATACAATGGAATTGGGAGGAGCAAAAACCAACCAATGAATAGCGTGAACAAAAAAAAAAAACAGAAAAAAGACCGATTCAGAATTTGACTGCGGTCATCAAGCCAAACGTTCTCCCAAAGGATTCATTGGGGGATTGGGTCTCAAATCAAGCGAAGCTTATTATAATGAGCATTAAAGCAGATGTCGAAGAGTAATTAACTCAGCAAAAACGAACCAATTTCCGCTTCATGGTTTGAGTGATTGGCAGGGTAGATCACTGTTTTGAAGCTTAAATCATTAACGAATTGAAAAGAAAAGGAATTAAAAGGAAGTCATAAGCTACTAATCTTTAATCAACATTAGGCTCCACGAAAGCCTGAGTTGTCTTGGTGATTTCCATCCAACATTGTTCTTATGAAGCAAAAAGTATCTCTGGTACGTAACCTAGTGGTGAAAAAAAGATTAAAAAGGGGTTTAGAAACACTTTTTGCTTCGTAGTAATGTCGTTTGATGGAAAACGCCATGACATGCTTGGCTTTCGTGCAGCCTATGTTGATTAAAGATTGGTCATAACGACTTTTTTTTTTCAATTTGTGAATGACTTAAACTTCAAAACATTGATCTATCCTGTCAATCACGCAAACCACGAAGCGGAAATTTTCTAGTTTTTAAAGGGACCTTCCCTCAAGACGATATAATCAACACGTGTGTTGATTTCGTGCAGCCACAGAAAAAGTACAAGTGTTCATGTGGCATCAGCCCTTCCGTCCTAATAGAAACACTAACCACTCTTCTCAACTTTATAAAAAGTTCCCTCAAGGCAAAGCTGTAGACGAATAAAAAGACTGTTCTTTACATTTCGATGCTTTAATAGGGGCGCACTGGCAGGGTCATTAGGCTCGGAAAATGGTTAACGTAGGCCCCTCTCTTGTGGCATTTAGTAGAAATCAGTCATCATGACAAAATGTCAGTAGGCTCCTGATATGCCCTCGAAGCGTAGGTCACACGGGAAACTCCCTTTATCTCTAATGGCCAGTATACGCCCCTGTGCTTTTAACTTCATAACCATGCGGAAAATACTAAAAAAATCTCAAAGGCGATTACCTAGCGAATAGTTTCATGATGTTTTCATCTGTTGTCATTTGATAACGAAGCCAAAGCTGTCCCATGGTTCGAAATTTAAAGTAAGTATTTTCTCTTAAGCCAGTATAGTATTTTGATTGAGGTTTTATGAAGACACATCGTCGTGTCATGAAAAAAAAAACTGCGGGATACAGTATGGCCGAGTGGTTAAGAGGACTGCTTAGTCTGGTGTCATCCCCCTCCTGTGTGCGTATTGTGGAATATTAGGGCTTGGACCTGAGCTTCGTTTTCACATCCATTACGTCATATAAAAGCAAAACTGTGTCTCTCTACCCCGATATTGCCTCATCAGTTGTAAAAGGCGTTATTACTTCCTCCTTCCCCTCCCCCCCCCGTCGCTTTGGGTTTTAGGCTTATGTTCCCTTCTTACCTTGCAGGCAAAGATTCTCATAGTAGTCCACTCCGATTGCCTCCGTCAGTTCTGGATTGACTCCAATGGAATGGCGATCGTACTCGCTCAAGGAACATTGAAGCGTCGCGTAGTTATACTCCACTGATCTACACGTAAACCTTTCCTAAAAGACACAAATAACTAAAATTAACAAAATAAATAAGATAGTTAGGGAAGAGAATTGCAAGAAACAAGGAACAGAATTAATAGTTTAGCTAATCGCACCTGCCCAACGTGGAAAACATGTGTGTTAAAATAAACACATTTTTGACACTCCTAGAAACGTTTTCAAACGTTTTTAGGTGAAAAACGCATAACAAATTGCACGGACTGAGCATGTTTAACATTCAAAATATTACGTTTATATAAGGTGCAGTAGTGAAATACTTTTAAAACATCACACTAGCGGTCATTTTGCAACATTTTCAAAACATGTGGTTAAAACGCATGCCTCGATGGAAGTGTTTAAAATAAAACATTACTGTTTTATCTTAAAACAGTATAATGTATTTTTTACAACACATGATAAACACCTTTTTTAATTCTTGTAATTTTATAATTTTTATAATTTTTTTTTCATGAAATGAATGATATGGCCTACTGGTTAAAACTTGAAAATCGTATAAAAATGTTATTTTTAAAAACGGTTTACAGAAGGTTTCACGCTGTCATTGCCGAAAACTTTTGAGATGCGTAGTTTGAAAGAAAAAAAAAGTTCACCACTGACATTTATAGCAAGCCTCACGCGCTTCCTTTGCTGTTGCTGTGTGTGCCTCACCGGTTGGAAAACGCTGCCTAGTCTAGAGTTGTGGGTTGGTATGAAAGGGTATAGGATAATGCAAATAAGTTTACGGGTTGGGTTGGGCCATTAAATTGTTACCCGCAGACATCTAGCATCCGTCCAGAAATAATAATAGTAATCTATTATGTCTCCCTTCGTGATGCCGGGAGGGAGGGACTGCATGCACACCGTCGAGTTTTGTTCGACAGCCTGACCGCCATTGTTTATCAGTTCCTGCAGTCTATTTGCCTTTACCACACTTCTCGCTTCTGACTATTTACGTAAGCATACGTATGCTAACACCACTTGTCTTTGGCAAACACCCTTCCTCACGTCTTTCGCACCCGCAAGAAGCAAAAAAACAAAAGAAAAAGTGAGTAGCCCATTTTCATTGGTGGGAAAAATGACTTCTGGACTTTTTTCTTCCGTTGTTTTCCTCCAGGACGGACGGACTTCCTGTATATGTTACGAATAGTCACTTTGGAAATGCATAACTTTACGGTCTACCATCGTAGGTCACTGGTAAACAAGAGGGTGGGATGTTCCTTAACCTTTTGTAACGTAAATCCATTGTCAAAACGTAAAACAAGAGCCTATTTTTTTTTTCTTTTTACGAATTTCTCAGAGTGCATCCGAGACGCATCAGCTAGCTCTCTGTAAACAAAACATTTACTTGGATCCGCCCCCTCTTAAAATTCCTGCACTCTCTCGGGGGAAAAATAAAATAAAAAAAAAAGATTTAGATTTCCAAAGGAGTGTAGTTTCATGCTCCACCCATCTTATA